>JAACNH010004937.1:0-22189 GCA_019447015.1 Hymenochirus boettgeri | reverse complement strand
ATTTCACAAAATCTTAACCTAAAACATTCTCAACATAGAAGATAATCAATGCACATTCCAGGGCCCCATACATATCATATTATCTGCACACTGGCATACATTATAAACATAGAAAAGATAATCAATGCACATTCCTAGGCCCCATACATATCATTATCTGCACACTGACATCACTTATAAACATAGAAAGATAATCAATGCACATTCCAGGGCCCCCATACAATCATCTTATCTGCACCTGACATACTTTATAAACATAGAAAAGATAATCAATGCACATTCCTAGGCCCCATACATACATATATCTGCACACTGGCATACTTTATAACATAAAAATAATCAATGCACATTCCTAGCCCCATACAATAGATATTATCTGCACACTGGCATACTTAACACATAGAAAAGATAATCAATGCACATTCCTAGGCCCCATACAATATCATATTATCTGCACACTGGCATACTTTATAAACATAGAAAAGATAATCAATGCACATTCCTAGCCCCATACATATCATATTATCTGCACACTGGCATACATTTAAACATAAAAGATAATCAATGCACATTCCTGGCCCCATACATATCTATTATCTGCACACTTGCTACATTATACTATAGAAAGAAAATCATGATGCACATTTCTGGCCCCATACAATAGCATATATCTGCACACTGGCCATACTTTATAAACATAGAAAAAGATAATCAATGCACATTCCTAGGCCCCATACAATACTCATATTATCTGCACACTGACATCACTTTATAACATAGAAAAAATCCAATGCACATTCCTAGGCCCCATACAATATCATATTATCTGCACACGGCATACATTATAACTAGAAAAGATAATCAATGCACATTCCTAGGCCCCATACAAATCATATTATCTGCACACTGGCATACATTTATAACATAGAAAGAAAATCATGCACATTCCTGGGCCCCATACAAATCATATTATCTGCACACTGCATCTTTTTATAACATAGAAGATAATCAATGCACATTCCTAGGCCCCATACAATATCATATTATCTGCACACTGACAACTTATAAACATAGAAAAGATAATCATTCACATTCCTAGGCTCCATACAATATCATATTATCTGCACACTGGCATACTTTATAACACATAGAAAAGATAATCAATGCACATTCCTAGGCCCCATACAATATCATATTATCTGCACACTGGCATACATTTAAACATGAAAAGATAATCAATGCACATTCCAGCCCCATACAATATCTATTATCTGCACACTGTGCATACATTATAAACCATAGAAAGATAATCCAATGCACATTCCTAGGCCCCATACAAATCATATTATCTGCACACTGGCATACTTTATAACATAGAGAATATAATCAATGCACATTCCAGGCCCCATACAATATCATATTATCTGCACACTGCATACTTATAAACATAGGAAAGATAATCAATGCACTTCCTAGGCCCCATACAATATCATATTATCTGCACACTGACATACTTGATCACACACATAGAAAAGATAATCAATGCACATTCCGAGGCCCCATACAATATCATATTATCTGCACACTGGCATACTTTATAAAAACAAAGGGTTTTAGTATACTCCGTGATCACTGAATGAAACCTTCCAACCACGTCAAGGTAACAACCATTCTGGAATGGTCCTAAAACGTATACCTTTAACAATTACTTTTACTTCAATTACGATTAGCAAACTTTTACATTTCTAATAGTTGTGTACTGATCCATATACAGCTTTCATTCTACTTCCCCCACCTTTGGCTTTTTAAAATGAGGAGAGGCCATCATCCAGTGCTTTATATTAAAGGCAAGGACCTTCCCATAAAAGGGGCATGTTGGGGTGCTATTACCACATGGAGGCTTCTCAGTTGCTTCATAATAAATACATACAATACAGGATTGTGGAAGCACTCCATTGGGCTATTTACAACTACTTTAGCAAAGTTCTACTGATCTGGTCAAACATTTATACAAACATAGAAAATAATCAATGCACATTCCTAGGCCCCCATAAAATATCATATTATCTGCACACTGGCATACTTTATAAACATAGAAAGATAATCAATGCACATTCCTAGGCCCCATACAATATCATATTATCTGCACACTGGCATACTTTATAACATAGGAAGAATCAATGCACATTCCTAGGCCCATACAATATCATATTATCTGCACACTGGCATACTTTATAAACATAGAAAGATAATCAATGCACATTCCTAGGCCCATACAGTATCATATTATCTGCACACTGGCATACATTATAAACATAGAAAAGATAATCATGCACATTGCCAGGGCCCCATACAATATCATATTATCTGCAACTTGGCATACATTCTAAACATAGAAAAGAATAATCAATGCACATTCCTAGGCCCCACATATATCATATTATCTGCACACTGGCATACATTATAACAATGAAAGAAAATCAATGCACATTCCTAGGCCCCATACAATATCATATTATCTGCACACTGGCATACTTTATAACATAAAATATAATCAAGGCACATTCCTAGCCCCATACAATATCATATATCTGCACCACTGACATACTTTTACAAACATAGAAAAGAATAATAGTCTCAAATGTCACCTATATCTACTCCCAGCCCAGCAGTGGGTAGGGGCTTTGTTCGGTCCCAGCCCAGCTAGGGATGGCTGGTTCGCGGATCCGCACCCGGATCCGCCGCGGATTTATCCCGCTCGCGAACGGCGGATTTTTCCGGATTTTCCGCCTTCCAAACCGCAGATTTCTTGTATTTTTGAAAATTTTCGAAATTACGAGGATTTCTTGTATTTTCGAGGATTTTTTTCATTTTAATGGGTCCGCTCGCAGATTTTCGAATTTTCCCGAAAATTCACAGATCCTCGAGCAGACCGGATTTTGCAAAGTTCGGACATCTCTAGTAGAGGCTTTGTTTGGTCTGGAAGTTTTTACTTTTTGATCTCGATTTACAACTTCATTTTTTCATATTTTCAGTTTATTTCATTTTTTAAACATTGCCAAAAATTCCGTCAAATCTTCAAAACTGCCACTAATTTAATTTCTAAACACGGACTTATCCCTAGTATTGCGGTGTGTGTGGGTGGGTAGTGCAAGGTTTGGAATAATGCCACCCTGACAAGCACGGGTCCTGTCAGTCCAAGCAGAGCTATGACAGTGTGTACTATATAATGATACTCACCGCCTTTAACATCCACTGACTGGCTGCCATGTTTTACAATATTCCCTTTTGATATCACCTATAAAATGAAAGGGAATGTAGTTGAGTAAATGACATTTAGCATTACAAACCCAGAAATAAATGAATAACCTTTAGCCTCTATGGGTTCTATAACATTTACTCATCAGGTTCTAGGAAACCTTTCAGGTTTAGGGATGGCCGGTTCGCGGATCCGGATCTGCCGCGGATTTATCCCGTTCGCGAACGGCAGATTTTTCCGGATTTTCCTCCTTCCGAACTTCCGAACCGCGGATTTCGCGGATTTTCGAAAATCCGTATTTTCGAAAATTTTCGAAAATACAAGAAATCTCGTAATTTCGAGGATATTTTTCATTTTAATGGGTCCGCTCACGGATTTTCGAATTTTCGAATTTTTTTCGAAAAATCGCGGATCCTCGAGCGGACCAGATTTTTCGAAGTTCGGACATCTCTATTCAGGTTCCATCTTGTAATATATTCTGCCATGTTATTTCTATCCAGTCACTCACCAGGTAGTAGAATGTGGTCTTTGCAACTCCCTCTCCCAGGCCCTTGGGACTGAGTAAGTAATAAACCTTGAGGTTGTGTTCCTTGCCGCAGCTCAGCTCCTGTAGCGTTGGTACAATCTGCACATAACTCCCAGTACGAGAGTAGAACATCATGACCCTGTAATCCGCATTGGAATATGTGGGCATTATCCAGTTGGAGTCATAGCATGGCTCTAAGTTCTTGTAAATGACCTGGAAAGAGATCAGTGGAATGATTCACCTTATAAGGAACATAGCAATGGGGTTTGCAAAATGTAGTTACAGTTGGCTATGTTAGAAGATATTTGTACATGTTGAATTTGTTAAAACAGATATTTACTCTTACAAAAAGAAGGGGAAATTGCCAGCGCAGTTTACCTTTAAAATAATTTAAATAATACCGAGGTGTTAGTACCACACTTTGTCCAAAATATAAAAGCTTGCATGCCACGTCGAAGCCCCTCACTTAATGCGAGTCCTACTTTATATATTTACTCTTCCGTGGATTGCAGCTATGAAAAATAAAGTACTCCCCCACCCAAAAAAATGTGTAGGAACCTTATCTACACATGTAGAGGAATTGTTGTGAAAGTGGACTGTAAGTTACACAAAAATGTTTAGTGTCCCTAAAGGAGAATTAAACTCATCCAGTAACTGACTTCTTTCTGGCTCCTCCCACAGTCACTGTCACTGACAGTCCTCCCATCAATAACATTGCAGAACATGTGTTAATTAAGGGGAAGGAAGGAGCTTGAAAAGTGCCAGTTACTGCTAGAAGATAGAAGGTTGGGTCCGATTTAAACCTGCTTCCAACTTGGAACTCCAGTTAACCTTAGAAAATATGTAGCTACTTTGGAGGGTTAATGAATATACGAGTCTACTTTCGGTAACTCTCGGACCGTTCACACAAGAAGTAATTATTATTATTCAAGAGTTAAATCATAAATAATATTACACAATAAGAATCAGATATACATATTTGTATTCCAGCCATCTGACAGTGGTTGCAGATGTTACACACTGTACATTAGATTGAAGCCTACCGGTATTCCCATTGGAATATAAAGATTTCTCTCTATAGTTCTACAAACTCTGTGCGTCTCTATATAACTCCATATCTACATCTCACCAGACTCTCACCTGAATCTGCAGCTCAGATTTATTGTAGCTGGAGGTGTTGATTTCGTACTTTGCTTTGCCGTCTTTATCCGTGGTTAGATTTGTGATAAATGTTCCATCAACTCGCAGCTCAACCACTTCATTATTTATGGGTTTTCCTAGAGAATTTTGTAATGTGGCCTGGAACATAGATACAGACTCATATACAATATGATAAACCATAGACTGGGTCCATTAAAAAGGGAAATGGAGATTTGTGACGCCCAAAAAGAGGACTTTGTCCTATAGATTGTTGTTTCAACCATAGTTACACTAAGGCTACACTACACGACACTACACTGTATCGGCTGGTAACATGCGTTACCGTTTATTTAGGGTGCAATGTGCACAATAGCCCGGAATTGGAGCTCATATGGTTTGCAAAAAAATGGCGTTCGCATTTGTTCTAGTGTGGCCATACACGCATCAACATCAATAAAGATCAAGTCATCATATGATCGTTTTTGGTCTGTTTAACATTTTTAAGTGTGTCTGAAAAAAATAAACATACACGATCCAACAACCAGAACATTATGATATCATACGCCTATAATTTTATGATATCATAAACCTATAATTTTATGATATCATAAACCTATAATATTATGATATCATACACCTATAATATTATGATACCATACACCTATAATATTGTATCACACGCCTATAATATTATATCATACACCTATAATATTATATCATACACCTGTAATATTATATCATACACCTGTAATATTATATCATACACTTATAATATTATATCATACACCTGTAATATTATGATATCATACACCTATAATATTGTATCACACGCCTATAATATTATATCATACACCTATAATATTATATCATACACCTGTAATATTATATCATACACCTGTAATATTATATCATACACTTATAATATTATATCATACACCTGTAATATTATGATATCATACACCTATAATATTGTATCACACGCCTATAATATTATATCATACACCTATAATATTATATCATACACCTGTAATATTATATCATACACCTATAATATTATATCATACACCTATAATATTATGATACCATACACCTATAATATTGTATCACACGCCTATAATATTATATCATACACCTATAATATTATATCATACACCTGTAATATTATATCATACACCTATAATATTATATCATACACCTGTAATATTATGATATCATACACCTATAATATTATGATAACATACACCTATATTATATCATACACCTATAATATTATGATATCATACACCTATAATATTATGATATCATACACTTATAATATTATTATATAATACACCTATAATATTATGATACCATACACCTATAATATTATATCATACACCTATAATATTATATCATACACCTGTAATATTATGATATCATACACCTATAATATTATATCATACACCTATAATATTATATCATACACCTGTAATATTATGATATCATACACCTATAATATTATGATAACACACACCTATATTATATCATACACCTATAATATTATGATGTCATACACCTATACTATTATATCATACACCTATAATATTATGATATCATACACCTATATTTTATCAAACACCTATAATATTATGATGTCATACACCTATTATATTATGATATCATATACCTATATTATATCATACACCTATAATATTATGATATCATACAACCAGAATTGGTTTGTGTATGACTTTAGTCAGAAAACAGTACCCAGGCTTTAACTGCTATATAAGGGGAAATCCTGTTCTGGATTACACTGCCGACCAATCCTCCAAATACAACAACCTACCACCACTGCATAAGGAATGCCAGGTTTGTAATAGGGCTGCATAACTTCATTGTCAAGAGAAACCTGAGCAATCTGGCTTGTAATGGACACAGATTGAGATTCCTTCACTTGGACTCCTGAAACAGAGAGAAAAATGTTCAATATTTTCAGAGTTTTAATTAAGACTTAAATGTGAAGATTACAAGAAAATGGGGAGTTTTTAATGTGGACTCTTGGTGGATGCAGTAAATCTGCTACTAGTGTTTCTTGTAGCACAGAGAACGACAGATAGTTGGGTACATTGAGATGTTAAGGCGCCGTACATGGCTGGAGACCTTAAAATTATAAAAATGGGATTAGGATCCTTCTGTGTCCCTTACCTGTTCCCTCCTCTGTCACGGTTATCTCCAGATCAAGCATCATGAAATATCCACTTCTATCCAGCTGGAGCTGATCCAGGTCAAATGTTTTGGTGAAAGTTCCATCTAGGTCCACCTGGAATGTGGATTATAAAGTTACACAATGCACAAGAGATTCACTCAAGCACACCCGAAATGGTAATTGCCAATGGTAAGTAGGTGCAATTGTCGTGGGCCTTTACCCTTAGGGTCAATGCAGCATAATTTATACAACAAAAAGTCGAGGAGCCCACTACATATCAAACATATCAAACAACTGTATAATTTATTTGCAAAACATACAATGTTTTGGGGATAGGCTGTCCCTTACCTGAGGAAGGTAGGGGACCTCGACTTTTTGTTGGATGGATTATAAAGTTACCGCCATTTTGTTTTTATTCTTTATGTAGTAATAACTCCAAATTACAGTCAAAAAAGATCCTTGGATCAACCAAAATTGAATACCAGTAACTTTCAATATTGTTTCCTCTGAGGAAGCCATTGATGTGTCTAGGTATAGATATCACTATTATATATCCTTATAGACAAATAGAACCAAACTAAATATTTAAATATGAAGTGTAACATTTATATATAATTTATCCATAAGGATTTCAGAATGAGGAAGGTGATAGAATGCATTAGTAGCTAATAGAAAACTAGACTATCCATCCAATAAAATAGTTTTTTAAACCAAAACAAACAATAGAGAAAAGTGTAGGTTTTCCTTTTGAAAATATACAGGGAGATTCAATAAAAGTTCTTATCGTTTAAAATGTTGCTCATTTTTCCCCAACCAATCAGGTCTTATTTAACATTTGAAAGCTAACATCTGATTGGTTGAGGCTAAATGAGCACCATTTTTAACAATAAGAACTTTTACACTAGTTGGTACAAGAAGACGTAAACTCGCTAGATATTTGGACTATGATGAACGTGTTTCATTGGTATATCTGATATTTTGTTACCTTTGTAACATGTGCTTAAAGGGCATGTCCACCCTTACAACACAAACCTGGTCAATTGTCAGTTGCCTGTCACCAGTTTTTTGTTTTAAGGGAAGACATGCCCTTTAAGGCTCAAATACATTTCTGCTCTAAATATTATTTTCTTCTGGATCTTCTGAGAATACCAGCTGGTAACCCTTTGTGTAATGGGTCTTTCTCATACATTTACAGCGATATACAGAACTCTCTAGGATCTGATATATTGGAACATGGACGTCCCCATTAAACCCACCTTTCCCTTAATGTAGATACAGAGACCATCAGGATTCCTGTTGCAGGTGTTTCCTGGATAATAAGAGGTATATTTTCTGCAAAGTTTCCCACTAATTTGTCCCGGAACTCCCTGACCAAAGGTGTATCTGCAATGAAGAATAAAATACCCATCATTTAATTATTTATTATAGTATTGTTATCATAAAACAACACAGGTGCTCATGGTTAGAGCCTGGTTTAGTAGACGTTTCTTTACTTGGCACTGACGTGACGGAGAGGTTTTGTCTAGTATAGATATAGTACTGGGAGAGTCCATTGTCACGCTGTATCTGGGTACACTGTAACACAGTAAGGTCAATGTTTAGAACTTCAGGTTCATTGGGGGTCAGAGGCTCTATCTTGCACCTCCTGTAACCAATTTGAGACAGATACTACATCTTGGGAGTTGAGTTTCGTGGAAACAGTAGCACAAAGTTTACGTTTAATCGGTAGTGTGTTGTGCTGTATGAAAAATGTAAGAATGTTTTTTTCTGCTTGGTAAAACACTATGAAATGACAACATACATGTAATCTGCCCACAGGTGACACAGTATGACATGTGTATCAATATACACCGTATCTTCAACTTCAAACCCCGGTGGTTAAGAGAGCTGCGATTCTTTCTCGTACTATGCTATAGGTCCCTAAAGATGCATCATTGAGCAGATCAAATTCCAGAGCCACAACTCCATTCTAGAAGTCTTATTCAACCACTGGGACAATCTGCTGCTCATCGGATCCTTAATAAAAAGATAAATACAAACATGGACACCATCTTGAAATGTGACACCATGGAAATTCTCATTCATTATTGAATAATCATTCAATGAGAACTAATATTATCCTCCCAAGTGACTCAATAATTGCTACAATGTAACCAAAATAACATGGTTTAACCCGTTCAGTAATTGAACTATAGAGGCGATATCTAAACATTTCCAACCCTATGGGTAAGTCGATATGAATCACATATATCACCATTCACCTTGTGTATCCTTATATACGCTTTAAAGCGTTATAATGAAAGGCAGTGCTGGGATGTCAAGATTATATCTTCCACAAGGATGGATGTTTAGCACATTGATAATCTTTCAGAATGTTCTGCATTCCGTGAGTTTTTTTTTAAGGAAGTTGATTGGTTGAAATTACATCCTTCTACTTCCTGTTGGTTGTCCTCTTCATCTTATTCCATAAGTTGTTCTAATGATAATTATCACTATCCTGAACTTGGTCTTCTAATATTGTGTAGATTTACTATTTTAATAGTTTTAATAGTTAAGTGAAAGATTAGATCATTTGTTGTATTTATTTTATTCTTTACCAAAAGTATTGAAAAGTAAATTACCTAAACCGGAGAAATCTAGCTTCTGCCATATGCTCACTGTTATAATGATCAGATCCCCCGACTGAAGGCAGTATGGAGGATCGGTGGTAAGAAGTGTGATTGTGGATGCTGCAGCACTGAATCTGGGTTTAAAATCCTCCCTCTTGTGATTGTTTGCGTAATATAATTCAGTGCTACAGTTAAACAGTACAGATTAATAGTAAATAAATACCAATACCACAGAACCTCGCCTTTTTTATTAGGGCTACGTCATTGTTAGTTTCACCCTAATAAAGTGCTGTCACTAAAGATGGACCGAACCCAAGTTCGGAAGAAACTGCCAACTCTTCCAGAACAAGTTCGGGTTTTTCGAATTGCAGACTTATTTCGATAATTCAACGTTTTCTCGAACGGGAACCCTCAATGTAGACCTTCATTCGGATAACCTGGAATGTAGCCTTCGATATGGTTTCAGTACTCTTGGTAACTCTCAAATGTAGCCTTCAATATGGTAGCCCTCGAATGTAGCCTTCGATATCGGTAGCCCTCGAATGTAGCCTCGATATTGGTACACTCTTCAAAGTAGCCTTCAAAATCGGTAGCCCTCGAATGTAGCCTTCAATATCGGTAGCCCTCAATGTAGCCTCCGATATCAGTAGCCCCGAATAGCGCCTTCGATATCGTAAACCCTCAAATGTGAGCCTTCAATATTGGTATCCCTCGATGTATGCCTTCAATATCAGTATCCCTCGAATGAGCCTTAATATCGGTTAACCCTCGAATGTAGCCTTCAATTTGGTTAGCCCTCGAATGTAGCCCTCAATAGCGGTAGCCCTCGAATGTAGCCTTCGATTTCGGTTACCTGGAAGTAGCCTTCAATACGAACCCTGGAATGTAGCCTTCAATATTGGTAGCCCTCGAATATAGCCTTCAATATCGGTAGCCCTCGAATGTAGCCTTTGATTTCGGTAACCCTGGAATGTAGCCTTCAATATTGGTAACCCTGGAATGTAGCCTTCAATATCGGTAACCCTGGAATGTAGCCATCGATATCGGTAACCCTCGAATGTAGCCTTCGATAACGGTAACCCTCGAATGTAGCCTTCAGTAACCCTTGAGTTGCCCATAACCCTCGAATGTAGCATGCGGGAAGGAATGGCCTATAACATATATAAATATTTTAACGCTAGGTGAAGGGCAGCCAGGGAGGGATCAGGGCCTTGTTAAAGGTAATCACATTGCTTGATATAATAGGTATGTAGGTTTGAAGGAACCTCATTGGGAGGCTTTTAAAATGTTTTTCTAGTTATAACTTATTGGGATATATACGGCTTATTTAGTAAGAGATGCAAAATGTTTCCAATGTTCTTAAAGGGAAATTATACTCACCTGTGCCCAGCTCTATACATAAATAATAACCAGGGTGAGGACCTAAACAGCTAAGTTGTCCTTTAATTTGCTGCAACCAATCAAAATATAATCAAATGTTTTCTATTTGTAGTTACAAGTAAAAACTTATCATCTGATTGGTTGCTGCAAATATATAGCACATTATTGTACATGTAATGCTAGACACATATGACAGTAGATTTTCTAAATAACTTTAGAGGTTAATGACGAAAAACAAGGGAAAGTTTGTCCAAGCTATAAATTATAATGCTGAAGAGGATAACATTTGTACCCTTTAAAGCATCAGACCCTTAATGTCAATGGAAGAGGCATCAATGAAATTTACTGAGATAAACAGTGTCTGTATCACTTTAATAAAAAGGACCAAGGGCTATTTTTTTTTAATTATCCAAAACCCTACTTATTGTTGGACATATCCCCATGGACCTCCAGCACAGAGCACATGTCTCTGCTCAGTTGAGGAGGAGAGGAAGCAATGGCTGCCCCCATAGGACACATTAAAACGAAAAATTCTCAAAAATAAAGTATTTCAGAAGAGCATTTTATGCAAATTTATTTTAGTCAATACTTAATCTGATAAAAAGGAACAGCATTTTAACGTGTTATAATAAGATGGATTTTTTATTTATTAAAATAAATATATAGAAAATTGTAATTCTGGAACAATATCTTGTAATTTTGTAATTAATAAATTGGAAACTAAAAAGCATTGATATTTGATCCCAAGTTTGGATACGTAGTAGTAGAATTAATTTAACTTACCATTAAATAGACAGTAGTATACTGGGGAGAAAAAGGGAGAAAGAAGTTAAGCTCCTGGGCTGAGGTTGTGATAAACAGTTAAATTCAAAATGGCTTCCATTTCCCATCATGCAACAAATAAATATATAACTCACTTTCTCCTCTACTGGTAGAAGATGGGGATTGAGTGAAATCAAACGAAACTGGACTGTAAAAAAGACAGAAAGACAAATAAATCTCCTTTAATATCAATTCATTGATAAGATAGGGCTAAGATAGGGCTAATTAGGGGTAATGTGAGGGCTAGGATAGGGCTAATTAGGGGTAAAGTGAGGGCTAAGATAGGGCTAATTAAAGGTAAAGTGAGGGCTAAGATGGGGCTTATTAGGGGTAAATTGAGGGCTAAGATAGGGCTAATTAGAGGTAAGTGATGGCTAAGATAGGGCTAATTAAGAGTAAAGTGAGGGCTAAGATAGAGTTAATTAGGGGTATTGGGAGGGCTAAGATAGGGCTAATTAGGGGTATTGGGACGGCTAAAGTAGGGCTAATTAGAGGTAAAGTGAGGGCTAGGATAGGGCTAATTAAAGGTAAGTGAGGACTTAGATGGGGCTAATTAGAGGTAAAGTGAGGGCTAAGATAGGGCTAATAAGCGGTAAAGTGAGGGCTAAAATAGGGCTAATTAAGGGTAAAGTGAGGACTAAGATAGGGCTAATTAAAGGTAAAGTGAGGACTAAGATGGGGCTAATTAGGAGTAAAGTGAGGGCTAAGATAGGTCTAATTAGGGGTAAAGCGAGGGCTAAGATAGGGCTAATTAGGGGTAAGGCGTTGGGCTAAAATAGGTAACCCTGGAATGTAGCCTTCAATATCGGTAACCCTGGAATGTAGCCATCGATATCTGTAACCCTCAAATGTAGCCTTCGATAACGGTAACCCTCGAATGTAGCCTTCAGTAACCCTTGAGTTGCCCATAACCCTCGAATGTAGCATGCGGGAAGGAATGGCCTATAACATATATAAATATTTTAACGCTAGGTGAAGGGCAGCCAGGGAGGGATCAGGGCCTTGTTAAAGGTAATCACATTGCTTGATATAATAGGTATGTAGGTTTGAAGGAACCTCATTGGGAGGCTTTTAAAATGTTTTTCTAGTTATAACTTATTGGGATATATACGGCTTATTTAGTAAGAGATGCAAAATGTTTCCAATGTTCTTAAAGGGAAATTATACTCACCTGTGCCCAGCTCTATACATAAATAATAACCAGGGTGAGGACCTAAACAGCTAAGTTGTCCTTTAATTTGCTGCAACCAATCAAAATATAATCAAATGTTTTCTATTTGTAGTTACAAGTAAAAACTTATCATCTGATTGGTTGCTGCAAATATACAGCACATTATTGTACATGTAATGCTAGACACATATGACAGTAGATTTTCTAAATAACTTTAGAGGTTAATGACGAAAAACAAGGGAAAGTTTGTCCAAGCTATAAATTATAATGCTGAAGAGGATAACATTTGTACCCTTTAAAGCATCAGACCCTTAATGTCAATGGAAGAGGCATCAATGAAATTTACTGAGATAAACAGTGTCTGTATCACTTTAATAAAAAGGACCAAGGGCTATTTTTTTTTAATTATCCAAAACCCTACTTATTGTTGGACATATCCCCATGGACCTCCAGCACAGAGCACATGTCTCTGCTCAGTTGAGGAGGAGAGGAAGCAATGGCTGCCCCCATAGGACACATTAAAACGAAAAATTCTCAAAAATAAAGTATTTCAGAAGAGCATTTTATGCAAATTTATTTTAGTCAATACTTAATCTGATAAAAAGGAACAGCATTTTAACGTGTTATAATAAGATGGATTTTTTATTTATTAAAATAAATATATAGAAAATTGTAATTCTGGAACAATATCTTGTAATTTTGTAATTAATAAATTGGAAACTAAAAAGCATTGATATTTGATCCCAAGTTTGGATACGTAGTAGTAGAATTAATTTAACTTACCATTAAATAGACAGTAGTATACTGGGGAGAAAAAGGGAGAAAGAAGTTAAGCTCCTGGGCTGAGGTTGTGATAAACAGTTAAATTCAAAATGGCTTCCATTTCCCATCATGCAACAAATAAATATATAACTCACTTTCTCCTCTACTGGTAGAAGATGGGGATTGAGTGAAATCAAACGAAACTGGACTGTAAAAAAGACAGAAAGACAAATAAATCTCCTTTAATATCAATTCATTGATAAGATAGGGCTAAGATAGGGCTAATTAGGGGTAATGTGAGGGCTAGGATAGGGCTAATTAGGGGTAAAGTGAGGGCTAAGATAGGGCTAATTAAAGGTAAAGTGAGGGCTAAGATGGGGCTTATTAGGGGTAAAGTGAGGGCTAAGATAGGGCTAATTAGAGGTAAGTGATGGCTAAGATAGGGCTAATTAAGAGTAAAGTGAGGGCTAAGATAGAGTTAATTAGGGGTATTGGGAGGGCTAAGATAGGGCTAATTAGGGGTATTGGGACGGCTAAAGTAGGGCTAATTAGAGGTAAAGTGAGGGCTAGGATAGGGCTAATTAAAGGTAAGTGAGGACTTAGATGGGGCTAATTAGAGGTAAAGTGAGGGCTAAGATAGGGCTAATAAGCGGTAAAGTGAGGGCTAAGATAGGGCTAATTAAAGGTAAAGTGAGGACTAAGATAGGGCTAATTAAAGGTAAAGTGAGGACTAAGATAGGGCTAATTAGGAGTAAAGTGAGGACTAAGATAGGTCTAATTAGGGGTAAAGCGAGGGCTAAGATAGGGCTAATTAGATAAGGCTAATTAAATAAAGTAAGTGAGCTAAGATTAGGGGCTAATTAGGGGTAAGGCGTTGGGCTAAAATAGGACTAATTAGTGGTAAAGTGAGGGCTAAGATAGGGCTAATTAGGGGTAAGGCGTTGGGCTAAAATAGGACTAATTAGTGATAAAGTGAGGGCTAAGATAGGGCTAATTAGGGATACAGTGAGAGTTAAGATCTGATCCAGAAACCTACAGGGCAAAATGACAACAAATCTCGGGAGTTGCCCGCTATTAAAGGATATCCCAACACACACACACCTTACCTTTCTGTCCAGGCTTGTACACTGGTTTGTCTAGTTGCATGAAGTTTAAGTTGTTTTTTTTTTCAATGACTACAGATCTACGTTCCACGATGGTAGACCTCCTTCCAGTGGCCACCATGGTAATAAACACAGGGACGGTTTCACCAACTTTCGGCACCTAGGAGAGATCCTGGCTCAGTTACAAAATCTCTGGTAAAGAGAAACTAGACAAGGAAACGTTTTATTCCCGTTTACCATAAATATGGTGCCTGTGAGCATCCCCTGGGTATAAGACACAAAATGTACTTGGTGAAGGACAGTCCGGCACAGAGGGTCATGTTATTAAAGGAAACCAGGGGATTGGTGGAAAAAAGCAGCTTTTCTGAAGGCCCATAAACACGTCCGATAGGATAGACGATGCACCACCCCTGAGCGCAAGACACATGCACAACGACTGAACGTTTTGAGCTTATGCATTCGCTTTGGTGAGGTTTGTTTATCCCCCATGGCGGATTGACAAGAGTCCCCTGAGCGAATGCATAAACATGCGCAATTATCACCCGAAATGGCCGTTCGTTCCTCATTCGTCCTATTGGACGTTTTATGAGGCTTTAGTCTACCTAGTCAGCATGGGTTTTGATAACTTGATAACTCAAGGTTCCTAATGGCCAGTCTGGGAAACCTACATAATACTGATCTGTAACCCGCATCTGCAGTCACAGAGAGAGTAACACATTTACTGTATACTCTCCCTGGAAAGAATAATCTTCCAAATACAATGTATATTTATTCTGTGGACAATGCATTTGTTTTGTCAGTAATTCTGTCCCAAAACCAGTGACAATTTGTTGTCAAACCCTTAAATTTTTCCGTAAAACAGATTCTGTGGCAGAATTTTTGTTCCAGTGACAAAATGTCCAAATTTCAAAATATACCGACATGTTGTGAACCCATGGACAGAATGAAAACCAACAGGTTTGGACATCTCTAGACCACCATTATGGAAATCAATGTGATATGAACAAAAATGGTGCACCCATGCATTGGGAGAACAGAGCACAGCACACCACATGCTGCGTGGAAAACGTGATTAACTTGTCCCTGAATAAAAATGGTGGCTCAGTAGTGTGCGCTGATACCTTGTAACACTGAGTCCTGGGTGCAAATACACCCCAGCTTCCCTCTGACCACAAAGGCCAACAGGTTGTGTGTGTGTGATAGGGGACATACATTGTAAGCTCAATAAGGAGAACATGTTACCACCCGATAAGCTCTGCAAGGCAGGGATCTCTTTACTCATGTTGCATGGTTCAAGCAATTGTATACTTATGCACATAGTCTTGTATGACTTTTCATAATATAATATTGTACAGCGATGCGTCCACAAGTGGTGATATATAAATAAATATATACATACAACATCATAAATAGGACCTTAACCCATTATGTCTCATTGTCCGATACAGATAATTATGTAGATGTGGGGGAAGAAAATGGTTTGATTCAGACTTGAATTGTGTCTACAATTTTTATGATATACTGAAAACGTCATTGTCACGCCTCACAAACTTTTCCATTGTCACGCCTCCCAACCTTTCCCTTTAAAGGAAAGCCAATGTTACTGAAGGACAACCCTACAGTAATAAAGGGTTAGTATGGATGTGTAGGAGACGCATAAGGTCACTAACCTGAAATTTTGAGCACTTGAAATCTTCTTTGGTTGAACGTGAAATATCATAATTTAAGATGGTTTTGTTAACACCATTGTTCTCAATAACGACTTGAACCATCATAGGAATATCATTGAGATCTACAAAGTTCAGACATGCCATGGCATTTTCTTCACTTCTTAACAGGGCAGGAACAGAGAGTGCATACTGCCTGCAGGGACAAGTAGACCATTAGGAAACTGATGTTTATCATTGCAAATGTCTAGAATTTTCTTAAAGGAACTGTGGTCTCCAAACAAGTTGAGTTTAAATGAAAGGCCAATTTACTACCTTTAAAACGAGCCATCAACCACCTCTCTACCTGCTCCACAGCCCAAGATATACAGAAATGACTGACCAGAAAGTTAATGGGTGGGAGGCTGACATGTAAGATTCCTACAGCTGCTCCTCCACCTCGCCACTGGCTAGCACAGCCTCAGACTCCCTAAGTGTGTGAGGGAGACAGGAAGTCCCTCCTCCTCTCTGCTGTGTGAAGTCCTGACAGAGAAGGTAAGGGAATCTACAGCCCTTCTCTTTCACTGTGTGAAAACAGCCTTTTCAGGCAGAGTTCTCACTCTGCCTGAAAAGGCTGATTTCACAGAGTTTTTGGGGGGGGTTGGTGTCAGAGTGTCCCACAGCACCTGTGAGCAGGTGGGGCTTAGGCACCCGTGAGGGTGTTCGGAGGACTTCTGGGCGAACAGCCGCTCTACTTCCTGGTCATGGCTGTCAGGCAATTGGCCATGACGTCAGATTGCGCCTTAATCGACAGCCGCAACCAGGTAGAGCAGTTATCAGCCGCAGACATTTCTAAGCTAAATTTATTTTAGGCTGGACATGTCTCCGAGTTATAACTGATTACATAGCTAAGCACTGATTATAACTGATGACCTAGCTAAACACTGATTATAACTGATGACATAGCTAAAAACTGATTATAACTGATGACATAAGCTAAACACTGATTATAACTGATGACATAGCTAAACACTGATTAGAACTGATGACACAGCTAAACACTGATTGTGACTGATGACATAGCTAAACACTGATTATAAATGATTACATAGCTAAACACTGATTATAACCGATGATTTAGCTAACCACTGATTATAACTGATGACATAGCTAAACACTGATTATATACACGATGACATAGCTAAACACTGATTGTGACTGATGACATAGCTAAACACTGATTATAACTGATTACATAGCTAAACACTGATTATAACTGATGATTTAGTTAACCACTGATTATAACTGATGACATAGCAAACACTGATTATAAACTGATTGACAAGCTAACACTGATTATAACTGATACATAGACCGAACATGATTATAACGATTACATAGCAAACACTGATTATAACTGATGATTTAGTAAACACTGATTATAACTGATGACAAGCTAAACACTGATTATAAACTGTACATAGAAGAAAACACTGATTATAACTGATAACATGCTAAAACGATATAATGATGACATAGCTAAAAACTGATTATAACTGATGAACATAGCTAAACAATGATTATAAAGATGACATAGCTAAACACTGATTATAACTGATAAATAGACTAAACACTGATTATAATGATAACATAGCTAAACACTCTATTATAACTGATTACATAGCTAAACACTGATTATAACTGATTTAGTAACCACTGATTATAACTGATGACAAAGCTAAGCACTGACTGATTATAACTGATGACATAGCTAACACTGATATAACTGATAACATAGCTAAACAATGATTATAAATGATGACATAGCTAACACTGATATACTGATGACTAGCTAAACACTGATTATAACTGATGACATAGCTAAACACTGATTATAACTGAAACATAGCTAAAACAATGATTATAACTGATGACATAGCTAAACACTGATTATAACTGATAACATAGCTAAACACTGATTATAACTGATGATTTAGCTAAACACTGACTATATGGTTATATGGTTATAAACAACACTGTTACACATATCCTGGTATCCTCATGAAATGATCGAGACTGGAGCAGTGTATATTACTACCGGGACACTTCACTCTGTCACTTACAGTTTGGATTCCCCTCCAGCAATGAGACCCAGTAGGTAAACACACAGGATAAACACCCTGGGATACATTGTAACCCACACAGGGACCAGCTGATCTGTCTCTGATTTCTCTCCTGTTGACAGTGAATATTCTAAACATGTCCTCATTTTATTCACCTGCAAAAAGGGAGGAAACCTCATTAAGTCTAAATCAGGAGCCAAATTGTGATTATGAAAGTGCAAAATCAGGTTCCATGTAAAAGATCTGATCATAGAGAGAGAAACGTGTTTTATAACATGGACCAGGGAAGGGGAATGTGTTACGTAGACAAGGAAACAAATCATTCTGTGTTATGAACTGGGAGAGGAAGTTAGTTGAGGATAACAAGGTTCTCTGTGTTCTTACCAATCACATTAAGAAATCCCATTACTTATTGTTCTTTGTATTTGTATGAAATCTCCATAATTCGTGTGGAATCAGTCAGTGGGACAAGAAGAAAATCAAATCATTGTAGATGAATAAGTAGATTCCAGGCCAATGAGTGAGCCTACTGGTACCTCCATAAAACTGGTCTGGTCAGTGGAGACCTTTGGCTAAACCTTATAATAAACTAGAATTTCAAACTATCTCCCACTGCAGAATATAACTTTGAAAGAAACTTTACCAAAAGTTCCATGTAAATAAGGAACCTCCAGGGGCACATATTAAGTATTGCTGGCAATCCAATGTAACCCTAGACCTTTAGGTCCTCACCCTGGTTACAATAAATGGAAGGGTGACACTTGACAAAGCCTCTGAAGACAAAACTATGTGTGTCATGTTTTGCACAATGAACACAATTTGAACACATGGTCTATCTTTATATGAGTATATGGGAAAGAGCGCACAGTCCACTAACACAACTCATCAGCAGTAGTATACCTGTAGCTGTAATACACAGTGCACACTAGATAAGTCCTAAATCTTCACTCTGTATGTAGTAGGGAAGTGGGACAGTGTCATGGTTTTTTTGTTTGTTTGTTTGTTTTAACAAGAGAAATGAATGAATAACAATAAAATGTAATAATAATAATAATGATAATAATAATAAAAATAATGATTATGATGATGATGATGATGATGATAATACTACTAATAATAATGATAACAATACTAATACTAATACTAATAATAATAATAATAATAACAATAATAATAATAATAATAACAACAATAACGATGATAATAATAATATCAATAATAATACTAATAATAATAATAATGATGATAATAATAATAATAACAATAATAATAATAATAACAACAATAACGATGATAATAATCATATCAATAATTACTAATAATAATAATAATGAGATAATATAATAAGTAACAATACTAAATAATATAATATAAAATAATAATAAAATAATAAACAACAATAACGATGATAATAATAATATACTAATAATACTATAATAATAAATAATATGATAATATAATAAAACAATAATAAAATAATAACAACATAACGTATAATAATAATAAAAATAATAATAATCATAACAACAATAACGATGATAATAAACTATCAATAATAATAATAACAATAACGATAATAATAATAATAATAATAAGAATAACAATAATAAATAATAATAAAATAATAATAATATAATCAATAACGATTAATAATAATAATAATCAAATAATAAAATAATAAACAAATAATATAATAATAATAATAATATAATAAAAATAATAACAAAACGATAATAATAATAATAAGAATAATAAATAAAATATAATAATATAATAATAAACAATAATAATACTAATAAATTAATAAAATAATAATAATAACAATAACGAATAATAATAATAATAATAATAATAGATAATAATAATAATAATAATAATAATAAGAAATAATAATAATAATAATAATGACAATAATAATAATAATAATAACAATACTAATAATAACTAATATAGAGTAATAATAATATAATAATAATAATACAATAAAATATCATACATATAACCTAAACTAACCTATCTAATAATAATATCATGAAGTGATGATGATAGATAATATACTCATAATAAATGTATAATATCATCATCTACTACTAATTATCCCTAGCATAATAGGATGATGATATAAGAATGAAGAATGAGATAAAGAAAATAATGAAGTACAGATAGATAAAAATCAATAAGAATATAAAATGAAGACGAATGAATGAATAAAAAATGGAAAAAGAAAAACTGAAGAAGTAAGAAAAGGTAATATAAGATAAATAGAAGAAAGATAATAATAAAAGAAAAAATACCAATAACATACATTTAAATATATAGAGAAAAATAGACTCTGTAAAATAAGAAATAATACTAAAATAATAATAATGATATGAGGCAATTAATGGTAATAGAATAATAATAATAATAGACAAAAAATTACAATAATGAATAATAAGAATAGTAGAATATAATAATAAGATAATATAAATAATAATAATAAGTTATATATACAATATTAATAATAAATAAAGTAAAATTAGATAATGAATAAATAAGAATCATAATAATAATAATAATAAAGTAATAAATAATGAATAATAATAATAATAAGGAATATAGATCAAATAACAGCATATAATACTAATAATGATGATGATGATGATGATAATAATAATATGAATAATAAATATAATACTAATACTAATAAGACATAATAATAACATAATAATATAAAATGAATAAGAATATCAATATAATGATAAGAAATAATAATATATAATATAATGAATACAGTGATGATGATGGATGCTGATGAATAATAAAACAATTTAATGATAAATAATAATAATATAATAAGTAATGTACTGATGATGATGATGATGTGATGATGATGATGATGATGATGATGGATGCATATAAATTAATGATGATTAATAATAATAATAGATAATAATAATAATAATAATAATAAATAATAGGAATAAATAATAATATACTAATATGTAATATAATAATAAAAATATATAACAATAAGAATGATAATAAGAAATAATAATAACTAAAATCAAATATAATCGATAATAATGATTAATAATACTAATAATAATATATCATATAAAATAATAATAAACAATAATAATAATAATATAATAATAATAATAATAATGATGATGATGATGATGATAATAATAATGATAATAATAAGGACAATAATAATAATGAGACATCGGACAAACTTATTGGCCAAAAGCTACTAATATTTTTCAAGGGCGTCAGGTACATCTGGATTATTTCTTCCTGTTTGGTTTCAGCTACATTAAGAAAGCTTCCAATTAATTGTTTGTACAGTCCTAAATGTATAAATTAGAGGGTATCTCCACCCCCCAAAACATACATTTCATATACGGTAAGGCAAACCCCCCAGACCTAAATGTATAAATTAGAGGGTATCTCCACCACCCAAAACATACATTTCATA
>JAACNH010004936.1:0-22193 GCA_019447015.1 Hymenochirus boettgeri | reverse complement strand
GTGTCCATATACAGTAAGTCCCCAATACAGTGTCCATATACAGTAAGCTCCAAATACAGTGTCAATATACAGTAATATCCCCAATACAGTGTCCATATATAGGTAAGCTCCCACAATAGTGTCCATATACAGTAAAATCCCCCCAATACAGAGTGTTCATATACAGTAAGCCCCCAATAGTGTCCATATACAGTAAGCCCCCACAATACAGTGTCCATATACAGTAAAACCCCCCCAATACAGAGTGTCCATACACAGTAAGCCCCTAATACAGTGTCCATATAGAGTAAGCCCCCAATACAGAGTGTCCATATGCAATAAGCACGAATTTAGTTTAGGCCTCACCCTAGGTCAATTAACTGGGGTAGGGTTGTATGGAAGGATATACTTGCCCTTTAATTTAATTAATTGTAATATTGTTATATTTACATGCAGGAAAGCGTTAGAATACCCTTTGGAAAGAAGTATCTTGATGCTGTGATCTCTCTTCCTGTGTCTCCTAAATCACTAAGGCATGGTGTTATTCTCACACATGGAGCAGGAGGAGACATGAACTTTTCCCATTTGGTGTCTTTGGCAAACCATTTAGCTGCACGTGGAGTATTATGCCTCAGATTTACATGCAAAGGACCTAATCTTGTCTATAGGACAAAGGCTTATAGCACTGTTTTGGTAAGCATCTAACCATTACACTAAGAACTAAAATTGTGCTATAAACTGTAGTTTACACACTTTTCTAGAAATATACACTGATGAATTGTTCCTACACTAAATTATACTGTTGTTTCAGAACCAGAGCTTATTTGTTTTAAACAATATACTTAATTAAATTATAATGTGTACACATATATATGTATATACATGTATATATACGGGTTGGTCAATGTTTGTCATATTAATTCTGATAAGGGTGCTCAGTGCAACACTAAAATGTTAGCATTTGTGTGCATGACTTAAACTCCCATTTGATATGCCAATAGCGTCATTCCATTCTGGCACATTTTAATGCCAGCTAATGGCATTAATTAGCAAAGTTAGAATTTTATACTCTTTGCCAGTATGATTACTGTAGAATGATTTAGATGGTTTCATATAATGACATACAGTACAACAAGGGAGGCCACATTTATAGCAACCTTTCAGCCAGGTCCTCTTAGACCCTTGTGAGGTATATAGACTAGGGGCCACTGCGAGCTTTTCAAAAAGAGAATTTCGGTTTCTCTGGTAGGTGATCCACTAATTATGGATCATCTAAAAATAAATTCCAATATTTTGATATTGTTGATGGTTTCATATAATGACATACGGTACAACAAGGTAGGCCACATTTATAGCAACCTTTCAGCCAGGTCCTCTTAGACCCTTGTGAGGTATATAGACTAGGGACCACTGCAAGCTTTTTAAAAAGAGAATTGGGGTTTCTCTGGTAGGTGATCCACTAATAATGGATCATCTAAAAATAAATTCCAATATTTTGATATTGTTGTTCTTATCCTATGGCGATCTGTGGAATAAGACAATGTGTAAATTGGAAAATTATCTATTTTAGAATTTACGCTATTTTTACTATGTCCCTCTTGGAAGCTAATAAATCTTCCTTATAAATCAAAACAGCTCTATAATTAGCTGGTACCTATGTTTGGTAGCCCCTTGCTATCAATTTCTCTAACAAGTACATGGCTTCTGATTGAAAATCCCAAGTCGAACTAAATGCTAAGCTGTATAAACTGGCTAAAGGGGATACCTTTTATGGGGGTCTTGGAATGACAGGAGTCTGCAAGCAGGAGGATAGTTCTGAAAAATAGGTTTTTGGAACAGTTCCATGTTGATGGAATAGTTCATAAAGAAAACTTAAGCTGCCCTTATTTGAGAGTCTAATAACTATATAATTGATAAGAGGGTTAAAATATAATGGGAGCAGCAATTGAATATTTTCTTATACCGTAATAATCACTCTGAATGTTCCACTGCAGCTCCCATACTCTTCTGACTATCTACTGTTCCAACCCCATAACAATATTCCTATACTTTATATAGGGAGAACGCTTGTGACTATGTGTAGCCACATCTTTCAAAAATAACAAAAAGAAAGAGCGTCTTTCTATGACTCATAGGCACGCTCTCTCTACTACTACCTGTGTTAAAAATGGAAAAATAAAGTATATGCTGTTTTCCTTTACCATTTTCTTTATAACTTAAAGGGTATCTATAGTGGGAAAATTAACTTTTTTGTCTTTCTTTCCATGTGTTCTATAATTCCCCACAACCCCCAGAGTGTCTTCACTTTTTTCAGATTCCCTCTCTGTCCTGAGATACACCAGTAGGAAGAATATGTGATTGCGTTACTCTACTCCTACTTGGACTGTCAATCAAATCCCTGTGACGTGATCCCCCCTCCCTGCTCTGTAATAAACATAGAGATAAAAGCATTAGCAGGGGGAGAGAGGTAGCTTTGATGGTAGATATAAGGCTGCACTTGACCCCCCTTTTTAATAGCTTTCACTGATTGATGATGGGTCACAAAGTGAGAGATCGTAAACTGTACTGATTCCTTCTTCTTCCGTGTCTCCAGGACAGCTTGCTTTCTATTGGCCACTGTGCGTGGGTGTGTTTTTGAGGATGTTGAACTTTTAACTCCTACTGCACATGATAAGCTTGTCGGTTAGCTGGAGTTGAGACATGGAGGAGGTAACAAAGGGGAGGGGGAAGGGGGGAGTGCTACACAGAGATCTGACACCATGGTTAAACAAAGTCACTGACAGAGATAGGATAAAGGCAGCACAGAGTACATGAATTTAACTTTGCAAAGGGGCAATGTGTTTTTTTTCCACTATAGATGCCCTTTAACAATGTATCAACTATAGACCAGGCAAGGATGTTACAATTTCACTACATAAAAACCTATAATCTGTAGCTTTTCCTTTTTTATGTAAATTGTGACCTTTAAACTTACATGTCAAACTAGAATTATTTATTTATTATACCTGATTATTGTTTAGGTTATCTGTTATTATTATGGCAATGACCACTTTGTCATTAGAAATAAAAGCAAGGTCTGTACTTGACAAAAGGAAGTTTCCTGTGAGTGGAAGCTGTTATTAACTCATTTGGTATAAAGGACTGTTTAAAAGGGACATTTAATCATCTGATGGTTGTATGGTTTGTATAAAAGTTTAAAAATAAGGATTTTTTGTGCTGATAGTGTGCTGTGATAAGGACTGTGTACAAGGAGATACATCTTTCTTAATTGCAAGCAGGTTGTGGAAGGGTTAAAAGTTTTTTCTTTTCCTGTCTCTTTGCACTGATTGGTGAGGGGTCTGGGGCCAATGAGTTAAATAGAATTCACATAAGTGGCTTTTACCTGAAAAAATGAAGTTTCCTGCAAATGGAAATGCAGAAGTGTGGAAGCTGTTATAAACTCCTTTATTCTAAAGAACTGTTTATTAAGGGCATAAAAAAGGGATATTGAAAAAAAAAACGGACAACTAAACAAGTTTGGTGCGTTGGTGTTGTGTATTAGAAGGGACAGTCTTGTTGATACTATGCAGACATTCCAGGGGACCTATATGTCAGGTGCGAGTGGGTTTCCCGTTTGGAAGCTGAGGGGGCAGCTTGCAGGGATTTGCAAAACTGGAGGGACAGCAGGCACTGTCTGGGGCCAGTATAGAGGGGGTGGAAATGGAGTGAGGTGGGGAAGGTTGAGGCAGGAGGTAGTTTTGTGAGAGTTACTAGGGTAAGTGGGGGGCTTCTTCTCAGCTTGGCCATCCCAACAGATTTGCCGCATTGGTGATGAAGTGGAAAAGGACCGCTCAGAATTGGTGAGTATGGAGCGAGCAAATCCCTTGTGCACCCATGAGACTGCCATCTCTAATACAAGGGAGGAAGAACTTAGGATCAGGAAGGCTAGGCATGTGGTTGTAGGGGACGCCATTATCAGAAAGGTGGATAGGGTCATCTGCTGCCAAGACCCTACATGCTGAACTGTGTGTTTCCTGCCTGATGCTAGGGTTTTGGCATCTGGTGGATTGTGTAGACCGATTATTGGGTGGGGCTGGGTATGACCCGGTGGTCTTGGTTCACATTGTTGCCAATGACAAAGTTAGAGGAGAAGGAGAGGTCCTTAAAAATAATTTTTGGGAGCTAAGACCCAAATTAAAGGCAAGGACCTCCAGAGTATTGTTATCGGAAATACTACCGCAGCCATGGGCTAGGCTAGGGAGACAGCGTGAGCTTAGGAGTATTAATGTGTGTCTAAGAGGTTGGTGTAAGGAGAAAGGTTTTGGGTTTTTAGAGAACTAGGCAAACTTCTGCTGTAGTGATGGGTTGCACCTCACTGATGGTGGTGCAGCTCTTTTGGGGGAGATCATGGCTAGAGGGTTGGAGGAGATTTTAAACTGGGATGGGGCAAGGGTAATATTAGTCTCACTGGGATAGATAGCCCAGGGGGTAAGCAGGGTGTAGATTGGATAGTAGTGGTTGGAAAGGGGAATGGGGCTAGCATAGAGGATAGGGAGGCATGTGTATTTGTCACGAACGCCAGTTCATTGGGCACGTGATCTGAGCAATCAATCGGTACTCGCTGCCACCACTTTAAGTTATGGCCTTAAAGACGCCCCAAAAACACTCTTGACTCTCACTGACTATGCACACCCCTGTCCTGGCAGCTAAATGGTTAACACTACACCATTCACCCCAGCAACTAACTGGTTAATTAGCATCAGTCCTTCACAAGCAGTCACAGAGTTAATTAGCATTTACACTGCAAACACTCCATCCAACCACATATAAACTTATCAGAGGCTAACTAAGTTCTTTTAGAGCATCAAATACAAAACTTATACATTTTAGATTTAATATTCCAAAAGGTGGACAGTGCATATAATACAAAAATAAAAGAAAATGGTGTTATAATAAAATGACATACAATAGGTACAACAGTTATATAAAATAAAAAGGATAAAAATATTCACAGACCCTACTCACAAGAAGAAGTCATGTATCCCGGGGTGGGAAGAAACATCGGGTCCATACACACGGTTTTAGCGTGTCCCCTCAGTATGAACTAAGTTATAGGGGCTACAAGGATTTTTTAAGCAATTGATGAACCACCCCCCTCCTAGGTATGTAGGGGGTGGGAGTGTCTAGGAATGTCCAGATTTACGACTAGCCAAAAGCATTCATTCCCCCTCAGTTAGGCAGATTCCATATAAATGTAGATATGTACATTGTATTGGGATATTGACCACATATTCCTCTCCGGTATTAATTATCAATTCCTCCAATACCAAACATGACCTGTGTGTAATCCATATTTCCAAAGATATTAATAACTCGCCTTGGCAAGGAAATAAGGGCTCCATGTTGGGTATCATTTTGAGGGGCCTACCTTTCCATTCACAAATATAATATTGGTTTCTGTCTTACATATTCCAATACTGAAATACATTTATTTTACATGTATGGTTGTCCCTAAAATTACCTCTTAGGGTACCCACCAGACCCCTAGCTGAAGAGAATTCCAGATACATGGTTCAGTCCCACATTTTTCTGGAAAAGAAGATCTGGTTCCATGCTTCACTAATCGTAATATAAACAATAGGACTGTTCCAGGGTGGAATGGTATTTTTATTGGTCCTTTGCCAGAACTAATACCAATAGTTAACCCATTCTTGCCAAGCCACTACACACTTTCCTGACATTATTAAAGAGTAAAAATAAATTATAGGATCATAATCTAAAACGTATGATTGCAAATGTGAGAAGCTTGGCTGACAAAATTAGAGAATTGGAGATAATGGCATTGACTGAAAAGTATGATGTAATATATAGGCACAGCAGAAACATGGTTGAATAATTCTTATGACTGGGCTGTAAATTTAGATGGATACTCCTTGTTTAGAAAGAATAGAGAAAATAGCAAAGGGGAGGGAGTATGTGTTTATGTTAAACAAGAGTTGAAGCCAAGTTTAAAAGGAGATAACTGGCGATACACATGTTAAATAGGAGGCAATATGGGTGGAATTGGGCAACAGAATGGTGGTAATTGTTGGTGTCTGCTACAAGCCACCAAATGCTAGCAGGTAGGATGTGAGTCAACTTCATATGTAGTTGGCAAGGGCTGCAACTTTGGAGAGTTTTCTCATTATAGGGGACTTTAATTACCCTGACATTGATTTGCATTATGGAACTGCCAGCAAAGAAAAGGGTGATGGGTTCCTGATTTTGCTGCATGATATTTTTCTCTCAAAGGTGGTTGAAGTTCCTACAAGAAAATGAGAGCTCTGTTGGATCTGGTAATATCTTACATTGTGGAGCTTATTATAGATATGAAGGTAACTTGAGGCTCAGGGAATAGTGACCATGAAATAGTGCTGTTTAGCGTATGTTATCAAAAGGAAAAATGCGCGTTAACAAAGACTTAATTTCAGGAAAGCAAATTTCAGGAAAGGTTAAAAGTAGCTCTTCATCATGTCAACTGGGATAATATATTATCAAGTAATGTAGCGGACTGTTTTTAAGGGGATTTTAAGAAATTTTACATCTAAATTTATAGATATAAGTCTGCACCCATGTGGCTTATTTCTGTAGAAAAGGCATTTAAAATCAACGGGCCTTTAGGAATTATAAAAACTGTAAGAAAGATTGTAAGAAAGCAATTAAGCTAGCTAAAATTAATAATGAAGTTAGAATAGTTGAACAAAGCATTACTAACCCTAATTTTTTTTTAAGTATATTAATAATAAGAAGATGAAGACTGAAAATGTGGCACCATTAATTAATGGGGATAACTTAGTTACGGAGGATGGTGATAAAGCAAATGCCTTTTTTCCCCCTCTGTATACACTATGGAAGATCCAAGTACTGATAGCTTAGAGTATAGTAGCAATAAACGTGTAAAAGATGCAAGTGCACTTTGGTTAACCAAGGATATGGTGCAGAACCAAATCAATAAGGTTAATATTAAAGTGCATGTCCACCCCCCAAACTAAAATTGAACCTTCTACTGACCCCACTGTACAGTTTAAAAGAATCCTTACCTCACATCCCTGCTCCTTATGGTTCTCCTGTAGTGCCTCTTCAAAGTCCAGGGAGTAGGAAGGCATGCAGTACAATATATAAAAAGTTTTTACTAAGGGTGGAGATGTCCTTTAATTAATCCCCTGGACATCCTCGGTTCCTTATGGACCTTAGTTCAGTTTTATCTAGGCCATTGTTTCTTATTTTTGAAGATTCCATCAGGTGCGGAAGTGTGCCTCTGGATTGGAAAAAAGCTGATGTAATTCCAATATTCAAAAAGGGTAGTCGTTCACAGCCGAGTAATCACAGGCCTGTAAATTTAACTTCAGTTGCTGGGAAGATACTGAAAAGTTTGATAAGGGAACATATTGTAGAGTATGTTTCAAGGACTTACCTTATAAGAAATAATCAACATGGATGTAGGAGGAATAGATCTTTTCAAACTAACTTGCTTGGCTTTTATGAAGAAGTGAGTAGGAATTTAGACTCTGGCATAGCAGTAGATGTAGTATACTTGGATTTTGCTAAGGCAATTGATACAGTCCCCCATAGGCGACTAATATATAAGCCAAGGTCTGCTGGGCTTGGTTGGCACATTTGTACATGGATAGCAAGTTGGTTAATGGATAGGATGCAGAGAATAGTTGTTGTTAACGGGGCTTCATTAATATGGATTAAAGGTTCTAAGTGGGGTGCCACAGGGTTCTGTGTTGGGGTCACTTCTATTTATTCTGTTTATTTAAGGGTATGGCCACCCCTTTTTAGGATTTTTGGGGTACTGTAAGTCTCCCAGCCCCAGCCTCTATTCTTTTTAGCAGAAACTCCCCCGATCATTACTTACATTACCTCTTTCCTCTGGCGTACTGTCCCGGCCCTCTGCATGAAACTGCAAGCAGGGGGCTGGACCGGCAACTGCGTCTGTGATGGCAGCAGTGGAGAACGCCAGGGGAGAGAGATAAGGTAAGTAATGATAGGGGGTGTTTCTGCTAAAACTAATATAGCGGTTGGGGCTACCTACAGTACCCCAAAAGGGATTTACACTAGGGGGAGGGAGAGCAAAACGTGAAGGAGAGGGGGGAGGGCTGCAGTGTGCATGGGAAAATTCTCACAGAGGAGAGACACTAGGCAGAGTCCTATATGGACTCTGCCAGGCTCCTGGTGGCCAGTTTTTGGGACTTTAAGGTAAGGATTTTATTATACTACAGAGTGGGGCCAGTAGTGTGTTAAATTATAGTTCATGGGGTGGACATGCCCTTTAATGACTTAAGAGTCGGTATTATAAGCAAGGTTTCTGTGTTTGCTGACAACACAAAACTTTGTTGGCTATTAATGTCAAATGCAATAGTTGCAGGTGGATCTGGACATTGGGATGCTAAGTGGCAGATAAGAGTCAATGTTGATAAATGTAAGGTGATGCATTTTGGACTAAAAAATCCTTGTGCTGATTATACTATAAATGGCTCGGTGTTAAGTAAATCCCTATTGGAAAAGGATTTGGAGTTTTGGTGGATAACAAACTTAAAGGTAGCAAGCAGTGCTAGGCAGCAACAGCTGATATTGTCTTGTATAAAGGAGGTATGGATTTAAGGGAGAAAAATATTATTCTCCCTCTTTACAAAGTATTGGTAAGGCATCATTTGGAATATGCAGTGCAATTTTGGAATACTGTTTTTTTTTTTCTTCCTTCCTCTGGATCAACAGTTGGGCAGGAAGTGTAGGTATTGCAGAGAGAGACTTAAATAAAGAATAAAGCCTCATACACACGTGGGATCGCGGGTCCCCACCCGTGGCACATGTGTCCGAACGTTTGTTTCAGTCGATAATCGGCCCGTGTTTGGGCCCTTTATCAGCCGAAATGGCCGGTCGTTCGGAGATCAGGTTGGTCAGGCAACGATCCCTGACTGAACGGCCGTTTTGCCCGATAAAGTGCCCATATACGGGCCTATTATCGGCTGAAACGAATGTTCGGACACATCGTACATCGCGGGTTAGGACCCCCGATCGCACATTTGTACGAAACTTTAGTCTGTATATCTTTTGCTAGGAAAATAATAAAAACAAAAATAATAAAAAGTCAATAAAATAAAAGTTCACTATTTTGTATTGTTCCTAGTAAACTTTCTGCAATTATGTCAGGAAGATAAACCGCAGAATAACAAGCAGCATTAAAGGACTTCCATATAGTTGTGGAGACAAAAATAAAAATATATAAAAAAAGCATTCAACTTATTGTCTTGTATAAAAAGGGGAATAGATTCAAGAGAGAAAAATATTATACTCTCTCTTTACAAGGCACTGGTAAGGCCTCATTTGGAATATGCGGTGCAGTTTTGGAAATTGAGGCAGTTCAGAGAAGGGCAACTAAATTAATAAGGGGAATGGAAGGGCTTGAATATGCAGGCAGATTAGACAAATTAGGGCTGTTTACATTGGAGAAGCGACGTTTGCGTGGGGACATGATAACCTTATACAAATATATTAATGGTCCATACAATGAATTGTTTACTAATAGGTCATATCAGAGGACTCGTGGACATCCTTTAAGGTTGGAAGGGTTTCTTTACAGTGAGAACGGTGAAACTGTGGAACGGTCTTCCAGCAGATGGGGTAATGGCAAGTTCATTCGATAACTTTAAAAAAGGCCTGGATAAGTTTCAAAAACTAAAAAATATTGAGAATTACTGGTATTAATACATATACTGTAGTTCTGGTTGGTACAGGGATACTATATAATATTTAGAATTACTGGTATTAATGCATATAGATCTGGTTGATCCAGGGATACTTTCCGATTGCCGTTTGGAGTCAGGAAGGAATTTTTCCCCCCTTTTTAGCTGGTTTTTTTTGCCTTCCTCTGGATCAACTGTTAGGTAGGGTTAAAAAAAAAAGAAAAAAAAAGAGGGTGAATAGGTTGGACTTGATGGACGTATGTCTTTATTCAACCTTAATTACTACTATGTTACTATGTTATTAGAGAAGTATATTTCAAGGTATAGGTGTTCAGGGTAAAGAAAGTTTAGTTCTCATTTAAGATTTTAGTTAAAAAGTTGCATTTTTAAAAAGTAATTCTGGTCTTGACCTGGCTGATTTCATTTAGTGTAGCTTAAAATGGTGGAGGTATTCATGAAGTTTCACATATTGATCATGTCAGTGGCACACGGACATCCCTTAAGACTTGAAAAGAAATTTATAAAAAAGACAATATTTTAGCAAGGAACTCCAGTAACACTCAATATCTATCTATATATCTATAAAAATCTGAATATTCCTTTAATAAAGTGCAATCACATAAACATCTAAAATCCCCACAAAAAATATATAATGCATAAAACTGTTTCCAATAAATGCAATACATAAATATCTGCTACAGTTTATACACAATAAAACACAGTGTTGTATACACTGTAGCAGATATTTATGTATTGCACTTTTGTATTGGAACTGTGGCTGTTTTGATCATTCACTTTTATTGCAACTGTGTATTTAGTAGGTCCGACGCTTTTGGTAAGTTAGACCCACTGGGATCCTTCCCCTTTTTTGGATATCCAGTCCGGAGTGTGCCAGTGAGGATCACATGACCAGAGATAGAGGACGCCGCGAGGTCGGAGTTCCTTAAGGATTGCTGAGTCGTGCGGTGTTCGTGGAAAGGAGGGAGCTAGAGAGCGATTTACCCTGCTTGCTGCCTTAGATTGTGGCTGTGCTTGGTTGACTTATCAGTCATGGGGGGGAGTCCACTCTTTGGACTGTACTATGGAACTTACATTTTTATGCCTGTTGCTGTGAATATTTTTTGTATTTATTGGAAACCATTTTATGCAATATATTCTTTGTGGGGATTTTAGATGTTTATGATATTGAGTGTTACTGGAATTCCTTGCTAAAATATTGTATTTTTTATTGGTTTATTGGATAGGTTTTCTTACCTACCTTTGTTGCAAGGTGCAGGACCCACCTTGTTTTTTTAGCAAGGATTAGGAGACAGACTATTGTTATTGAAAATAAATGTAGTCTTCAAGTTTGGAAAGGGTTTTTAACTGTGAGAATGGTAAAACAATGGAACCGTCTTCCATTGGAAGTTGTGATTGCATTTTCATTGGATATTTTCAAAAGAAAGTTGGATGCAGGTTACAGGTATTGATACATAAAGTAGAGTTGATCCAGGGATATTTCCGATTGCTACTTGGTGTCAGGAAGGGTTTTTTTTCCCAACATAATTCTGATGGGGTTTTTTTTTTGCCTTCCTCTGGATCAACAGTTAGGCAGTAAGTGTAGGTATTGCAGAGAGGGTTGAACTGGATGAACATATGTCTTTATTCAACCTCAAATTCATTAATTTATTTCACCCATTTAACCTAATCAGTATGTCTTTATGATTGTGGGGTAAACCAAAGTGCCCAGAGGAAAACTCATGCAAGCACAGCAAACTCCATGCAGATGTATGTACGGTGCACTTAATTTACTGTTCTTGTTGTTTTTTTAGACATTTTTAAAGTTTCATGAAGAACATAAACTTGACAGTGTGTTTCTTGCTGGTAAGTCATAATAAAGAGGTTTCTATACAAATCCAGTAGCAAATAAAAGAGTAAGTTGTTTTTTTAAAAAAAGGCTACCTCCTTTTTTATTTGCAATGTTAGTGTCTTAAAGTGTATGTATACTGAAAAAATGATTTAATCTAAAAATAAAGACGTGTAAGTAGCACTTGCTCTGAGGCTGTTGCTGCATGCCTTCAATACAATATTGTTTTGCTCAGGCTTTGACCACTGACCTGACTATTTTACCACTTACCAACTGTCAAATCTGCATATAGCACACCAACTGTGAAACCATTCCAGCTACAGCAAAACTGCTTACATAAATGTTAAAATGTAAGATGTTTTAGATTGGATATCTAATGAAATAGGGGGCAGATCAACAAAAAAAAACTGTTCAGTCATAGTTGGGACGAATGATATTTTCCACTAATGGGCAATTTAAAAAATAAATTTTCCAGTGTACATACCCTTTAAGCCATCCTTTATTACAGAAAGTGATGAAGCCAGAAGGCAGTTTTCTTAGTGCTGGTGCATCTCACAAAAACATTATTCGAAGTTAGGAATGCTACCTTCCTGCCCAAGGTACTTGTGACTGTTTTGTGTTTTTTTTTTTTTATATTAACCTAAAAAACATAAATTAGAAATTTGTGATAACCATTTTCAATTGAAAGAAATGTGTTAATAAAGTACTGCATCCAAGAGATATGCTGGCCAACTTTTAATCAAAGTTCTTTTCATTATTGTTATTGCTTCCCAGAATTAATAAATATGGTCTTTGGAATGAACCTGGTCATTTTTATATACCCCATTTTTTGGTTAATATTGTTGACTAAACCCAAGCTATTGTTGGTTAAGTCATGAAATAAGCAAGGTACTAGGGGTCAGCTCCCATAATTTAATCTCTTTATGTTTTCTGGGAGTCTTAAGTGAACACACATCCTCTATACTGCACAGCAGATCAAAACAAGGAAGCAGCAGCCTTGCCCCTTATTGACTGATAGCCATATTACATCATATTATAACACAGAAACCCACCTTTTAGTCACAGAATATGTTAACAGTGTAAAATTGTTTATTAAAACAATCTCTGTTCCCCCACACATTATTTGCAGTTTATTTCCTATTGAGCAATGAGGGGAGGAAACAAAATTGCATAAGTGTGGGTATTTAAACCTGTATCCTTATGGCCTGTATGTTAGCGTATTAACACACATTAACGTATAAGCCCACTGAGCTACCAGAGACAATGCTAAGAAGACAGATACACTAAGAAAGGTTGAACATTATTCAATAAAATATGCAAAATTTGCAGCAATCAATCAGATGTTATCAGATATTAACTATAGTAGACAAGTAGAAATGTATCATCTGATTGGTTGAGGCAAATTAACAGCTCAGGCAAATGTTTGCACCTCTTACTGAATAAGTCTGTATATCTTTTGCGAGGAAAAGAATAAAAACAAAATTAATAAAAAAAGTTAATTAAAAAAAAGTTCACTATTTTGTATTGTTCCTGGTTAACTTTCTGCAACTATCAGGAAGATAAACTGCAGAATAACAAGCAGCATTAAAGGACTTCCATATAGTTGTGGAGACATCTGTCAGAGCACATACTCACAAGGCTCTTTGAAGACTACACAGCATGTAAAATGTACGGGCAACAACATGAAAACCTTCTTAGTTACAGAATCTACTTACATGCACATAAATTCAACTTATTAGAGAAGTATCTTTCAGGGTTTAGGTGTTCAGGGGAGTAAAGAAAGTCTAGTTCCCCTTTAAGATTTTCATTAAAAAGTTGCATTTTTAAAAAGTAATTCTGGTTTTGACTTGGCTGATTTAATTTAAACTGTAGCTTAAAATGGTGTAGGTACCCTAAACTGCAGATTCATGAAGTTTCACATATTTGACCATCCCCTTAAAATCATCTGTAAAATATATACATGTCCATAATCCTTGGCACAAGGAGGCGAACTTTTAAACAATATCCAATGTGTACCTGTATATAGCTGATTACATGAGTCGAACAATATAATCCTGTAAACAAAGGTACTTTACTGAAGTCATATAAAAACAGCACATATGCAATTTATGAACAATTCCCTGGCCTGATTCCAAATCTCAATATATACAATTAGTGCATATATTCAATTAGAAAATTTGCAGATAAGTATACAAATGAATATCTGTTGTATTCAGTTAGATCAACTGGACTTAAAGTTTAGTTTTTGAAGACATTTCGCTAGTCATCCGACTGGCTTTCTCAATTCAGAATGACTTGTACAAGAATCTGTTGGCAAGTCATTCTGTTGTACAAGTCATTCTGAATTGAGAAAGCCAGTGGGATGACTAGCGAAATGTCTTCAAGAACTAAACTTTAAGTCCAGTTGATTCAACTGAATACAACAGATATACCATGACCTGCATGAATGACAACCTTCACAAGCATATAGAAACGAGTGTCCCAAAAAGCGTGCAAACTCATGCAGTAACAATTCAGCCACACCTGTTTTTCTCAATATTCTAATAAGTGAAATATATATGGTCTGGGTGCACATGCCCCAGACTCTTCACAAATCCAATCCTTTCCAATGAGTAAGTTCGGCTCAAAACGCGTAAGGCTATTTTGTTTGCCGAGGTAATGGCCAAATAAAGATGAATTGTTTATATGCCAACTGATCCAGCTTTTCTATCCAGTGTGCGCTCAAGCCTATAGAACTTCATTGCATTTTCAATATAGAAAATTTGCAGAGCTATTTATGCCTTAAAGTCGCATTAACCCTTGGTACATGCAATCAATAACGGCTCCTTAAGACGGAATCTTTATTGCCAGCAGATACTGGCGTTAATTTTTCGGAATGGGTAAACCCCATTTGCAGTGCACTGAGATCCGCTATCGGCTTGGTGACTAAATGGGGCAATAGAGAGCGATATCGGCTATTGGTACATAGCCCTATTCATCTCTTAGATCCATATGAATTAAAACAAAGGATAATGATTACTGTTGATGTGGCACTTTGCTCTTATTATCGAAGCTTTGAAATTATTGCTGTACTTTGCTCATTGGAGGGCAATACTTGTTGACAAATATATTGCAGGCCACTGTGAGCATAAGCAGTGTTGTCATGCAGATAAAAATGTGTCCAGGACTAAGGTGCTAAAAAAGAAAAAATATACAGGGAGATTCAATAAAAGTTCTTATCGTTTAAAATGGAGCTAATTTTTCCCCAACCAATCAGATCTTATTTAACATTTGTAAGCTAACATCTGATTGGTTGGAGCAAAATTAGCACCATTTTAAACGATAATAACTTTTATTGAATAACCCTGATAGTTTATAAGAAGCTATACAGTTGATGAGGGATAAATCGACACTTACTGTGTAATATAAGGATATTAAAGGGCATCTATAGTGAGAAAATTAACCTTTTTTACTTTCCTTCTATGTGTTCTATAATTCTCCCCAACCCCCAGTGTCTTCACTTTTTTCAGACTCCCTCTCTGTCCTGAGATACACAAGTTAGAAGAATACGTGATTGCATTCCTCTACTCCTACTTGGACTGTCAATCAAATCCCTGTGACGTGATCCTCTTCCCTGCTCAAGTCCCTCCCTCCTCCCTGCTCTGTTTGCACAAACATAGAGATAAGAACATTAGCAGGGGGAGAGAGGTAGCTTTGACTGCAGAGATTAGGCTGCACTTGACCCCCCCCCCTTCTTCATAGCTTTCACTAATTGATGATGGGTCACATAGAGAGAGAACAGGACATGGAGAGATCTGTGTCTCCAGGACAGCTTGCTTTCTATTGGCCACTGTGCATGGGTGTGTTTTTCAGGATGTTGAACTTTTAACTCCTACTGCACATGATAAGCTTGTCGGTTAGCCGGAGTTGAGACATGGAGGAGGTAACAGAGGGGAGGGAGGAGTGCTGCACAGAGATCTGACACCATGGAAAAACAGTCACTGACAGAGGTAGGAGAAAGGCAGCACAGCACAGTACATGAATTTAACTTTGCAATAGGGCATGTGCTTTTTTCACTAAATGCCTTTTAAACACAGGTAAGGACAGTTCAACTCAATCTGATGAAGTGACAGTGTGACATCAAGAAACGTGTCAGGGTTTGCACGTTTCTCCTGTTAACCTTACTTTTGTACTTTTTTTTATAGGTGTTTTTCAGGCTGTGCTCTATTCTAGCCATCTACAGGAGTGACATTGTTTGCACATTCAACTACCTACTATAATTCTACAGTACCTTTATTTGTACTAAGAAGCATAACTTTATTTTTATCTTTCTAATTAAGGTCGATCAATGGGGTCTCGTGCTGCTGCTTCTGTAATGAGGGAAGCTTGTGAGCATGATGATCAGTTCGTTCAAGGGCTAATTTGCCTCTCCTACCCATTACACCCTGCAAGTTCAAAGAGCAAACTCCGCAATGAAGACATACTCCAGGTGACAAGTCCAGTATTGTTTATTTGTGGATCTTCTGATGATATGTGTGATCAGGTGAGCTGTTTTCTTATGATGTTTTAGCTAATGATATAAATGATAAGGTGATAGTTGTTTCTGCACCCATGGTAAAGTGATCTGAAGATGAGCTGATTGGCCAAAAGCCTTATGTTAAAGATGGCACATTACATTAATATTTTAAGCAAGAATACATTTTTGTAGTATCTTATACAGTATGTGCTCAGGGTAGGGTATGAGTAGGAGAAAAAAAAGTGGGGTTAGGATTTGCAGCTAACACTAAATCAGTAATTTCTGATACTTGTCTCTTACAACTAAACTATGCCTACGTATAGGAGTTCTGCAGCTCCTTGCCCCTCACTCCACGAACCCTGCTACCCACAATTTTATATATTTTTACAGAATAGTAAAAAAAAAAGTGAAAAGGGGCCTAAAGCAAAAGCTTCTTGCATGCACGTTTAAGGTTAATTTACAGATGTACAATGTTGTTTAGATCTAGAAGACATTAACAAGCTGTCAGCTTGCACCTCTTTAGTGATTGCATTGCAGATTTTATGGTGTGTTTCTGAACTTTTTTATGTTTTAGGACCTATTCTCTTTAATTCAACTTAACTTCAATTTTCCCTGTGCCACTAGCTAAAATTAATTTTGGAGAATTGTTTGCTGCACCTTTTTCCCTCTAAAAATATAGTTCTATTTCGGTTTCATTAGTCCCCAGGACCTGTTGCCACAATGTATCAAGCTTTAAATGTCTATTTGCAAACAATAGATGCTGATTTTTGTGTTTAAGACACAGGGGATGTTTTCATCTTCTATCACGAAGGTCATATTTGTTTTGGTGTTTCTGCACAGTAGAACAGTGCACCGCCTTTCCAGAGTTTGCTATTTCTTCCTGTTTTTTTTAATGCATATCTAAAAACCACAAGCAGTTTTTACAGAAAGTTTTCTTCAACAGGAACAGTGAAGCTCAAGTTGGGTTCTGGATGTCAAATGATATACCGTATCTCAATAACATAAACATCTAAAATACATCTTTTAGCCTCTGTCACTATAGTGAGCATCCATTATTATTATTATTTCAGGTTGCTTAGAAGCTCGGAGCTGTTGATTGTAGGAACAAGTTTCAGTATTTAGAGAATTTATTCAGCTTTGACATCTGTTTCACATGGCCTTTCTTTATGATTACTGTAAACAAACCATAGCTTAATAAGCTAATTAAGGACTGGAACTTTGGCTAAAGAAACGGTGGGTGTAAAGGACTTTTAAATAGTGTTTCTTTCCTTTCCAATTTTACAAAACCAAAATAATATGCAAATCTTGCATTGCTGAAAAGAAATGCCATCTTCAATTTTGATGATCAGTTTGTCTTAAGCTCACTTAACTTATCACACTAATACAAAAAGTGTAAATGTGTAAACAAAAACGGTAAATGTGTAAACAGACAATAAATTTGTTTACACATTTACCGATTGGCATGAAAACAAAGACAGTAAATGTATAAACAATAACGGTTAAATGTGTAAACGAAAAAGGTAAATGTGTAAACAAAAACAGTAAATGTCTAAACAAAGCCAGTAAATGTGTAACAAAAACGGTAAAGGTCTAAACAAAGCAGGTAAATGTGTACCAAAAACAGTAAATGTGTAAACAAAGAGTTAATATGTAAACAGATGATACATTTTACACATTTACCATTTTTACACATTTACCGTCTTTGTTTACAAACTTATTGTCCGTTTCCAAATTTATCGTCTTTGTTTACCTATTTACCAGTTGTTTCCACAGTTACCGTCTTTGTTTACACATTTACCGTCTTTTTCGTGTTTACCGTCTGTTTACAAAGACGGTAAATGTGTAAACAAAAACGGTAAATGTGGAAATAAAGACGATAACTGTGGAAACAAGAGTGCAACATATTCCAGAATTTTAAATATAGAAGTTACACAGATTAGTTTTTTTATAAGACACATTTGCATATTAAACAAGGGGACTAAAGCTATCCCTTATTATCTACTATGAAGAAGAAATCTTTTACTTCTTTTTACATTTATTTTCCCAGACACTCCTGAAAAATGTAGTCGGTAAAATGAAAGCTCCTGTCCAAATTCACTGGATTACCAAGGCAAATCACAGTATGGTAGTAAATGGCAGAGCCATGGAAGATGTTAACACAGAAATAAATAACAATGTTTTTTCCTGGATTCAGCAGACCCTCAAATTGTAATTAATATTTTGTTTAAAAACAATTTTGTAACTTAAAGAATATTTATAAAATGTAGTTTTGTGATTGCGTATTGGTTACACAGCAAGTGGAAATTCATTATTGCACAGAGGTTATTTCTAGCAATCAATGTATATGGCATAAATGGTTCATAAGCAATCATTTATATGTAAAAAAAAATGAAATAAACAATTATATTTAACTTGTTAAATGTATTTATTTTACAATCTGCTTTATAGATTAGCTGCTTTATAGATATAGGCAATGCAACTGTTTTCATCAAAACGCAGATACCTGGACAAAGTAAAGGGTGAATTGTACAGAATAACTGTAGCAAAAAAATTAAAAACCAACACAAATATGAAAGTCTAAGCTTTCCTGAATAAAATGGTATGCTATATGCATGATAGGATACAGAGATGTGACCAGCAGCTCCCCAATTGCATAAAAGCAATTATAGCAAACAATTTCAGTCAACTCTTCTTAAATCCCCCACAAAATATTGAATCTACACATCTTCAGCTATCTAATTGTCATTTTTTTTATACATTATTGCGAATTCTGGATGCAGTTCAGGCATCAAGTAAAACAACCTACTAAATATCAATCTCCAACATGCCCAGAATCAAATGGTATGTATTAGTGTACACAGGGACATGGCTGCTAAATAACAAAAAAGATGACCAATGCATAGGTGCAAGTACAGAGAAAAACCCAACCAGTTCTGAATTTGAGCAACATCCAATTTTTCCAAACTAAATGAAAATCCTACATTTCTTGAATAACGATATGCCACACACGGGTGAATGCGGAGAAATGTCCAGCAACTATCACCGAATAGGACTAAAGCATAAGGGCAATTACAGAATAAAAATCAATCTGCTTTGTATTTTAAACAACTTCCCTCAATCTTGGAAATACTAAGTAAAAGTAAAATGTCCAAAGATAGACACCGGCGCACACCAAAGTCATACACAGCGAGTTATACAAATGGTGAACAAATTAATTCTCACAAATCATGAACATATCTGGACTCCCGACGCATTTCAAGCTACCAGCTCTTAATCATAGCCCTTTTGTAGCACAATCAATCAATCACAATCAATCATTAAAAAATGTCCTATTTACAGCACAGACTAAAAATTATCACATTAAAGCTTCATAAAAACAAGTAGTCTTGTCAGCGATAAGAAAAATTAATGATTACCACATATCACTAAAGTTGTCTGATGCTCCGTATGTATAGCTTTACCTAATTATGTGGCTTCTAGGGACCCTCCGATTATGAAACAGTACTAATAAATTTCACATTCACCACAATTATGTTCATACCTTCCCCCATTCTTCACTAAACATTTTGGTATTGGTTTACGAGAATGAAACGCCACAAGCTTCCTTTTTTAGTGCTATTCAGTGGAAACCGAGTGTCACTGTAAGGTGCACAAAATATGATTCTTCTGTAATGACACCTTTGCAAAATTCCTTGCATCTTGTAAGTGAGGCTCAGTTTTTTTGAAATGGGTGTATGCAATTTTGTCACAAGTTTTCGTTTTATTGTAAAAATAAATGTGTGTATAACTTTAAAGGGGAAGTTCAGTGCAAATACATATGCTTTTAAGAAAAAAGAGCAGAAATGTTCAATACAAATGACCTTAACCTGCCCATTCAACATTTTGTCTGTGTAAAAATAAATGCAACCGAAATACTGACTTCCTGTTTGCAGGACCCCCTAATAAAGACCGTTATGGTTTTGCCTTTGACCCAGCGCCTGAGTTGATTCTGTTGCTCAGTAGAGATCTGAGCATGTTTGACCCATCCAACACCCAATCAGTAGAAATAACTGTTACGAACATTCCAAGGAAGTGGTGCATCCTGGGAAGGACCATTGGAACCTGAAATGGCAGCTCACTAATGTCAACAGCAGGGAACAGCAAATGGTATGAAGTCAACTGATTTTTCTAAAGGGGAGAGAATATGTAGAATAACTAGGAATGCATAATACAAACCAAGAATTTTTTAAATATTGGTATTTTCCACTGAACTTTCCCTTTAAATGTATGTATGTGTTTAACTATTGTTACCATTCCCAAATCTTTTAACGACCTTGAAATACAGGCATAAAGGCACAATTTCCAAGTCAAATTCAAAACGGAAAAAAATCACTTTTTAGAATAATCTTTGCTACATATAAGTAAAACAGAACCAGGGTTTTGGGGGGTGCTGTTACATGCTCAATTTTTGTGAGAGGTGGACAGGCCCTTTAAGGCTTTTTCTCCATTGGCACAGATCAATACTGCACTGATCTCCTAGTATTGTACTGTGCCTTTAATGTTCCTAAAGGTGGGCATACACGGTCCAATATTCTTCCGTTTTGGATTTGCGATTGTCCAAAACGATCGTAAACCCGATTGAATATCGGGCACCCCTACTATGAAGCAAACAAAAAAATATTCACGTTCTGTGGCAGTTTGAGCCTTTCATGCACAGAACGTGAATATACGTTCTGTAGCACTGAAAGGGTTAAAAGGCGTCAGTTAAAAATAGTCCTCCTTCCTGCAATACTGCACTTAACACCAGTCCACCAATCAGTGTTAGCTTTACAGTTTCCAGATCACCTGCTGATTGTAGGACGCTCTTAATAAATTAAAACTGCATTACTACTGACTCAGCCTTGCTGCATGTGATTTTAATAGGTGTCCTCTGATTTTTCACTGATCTGGAAACACCAAACTCCACAAGCCACACCTATGTTCCCTGATGAAGCCACACCCGCTTCACGTGTTCCCCCCCATCTGCCAATAGGCGGCATTTAAAAAAAAAAATTCAGGTGTCAAAAACCCTAGGAACACCCTTCCTCACCTTGCACTGACAATCTTTCATTGATTTCAGCTTGAAATCTATGGAAGGTCTGGTTCTGATAGATGGGGTCACTGGAAAAATTTTCATCTTGCCCGATCAGGTTTTTCTCGACAGACCAATCGATATTGCCAATCAGTCTAATGAAAACCTGGGAAAGTGTCTTAATATTCCGATTGAAATATGGATGCCGTGTATGCGTACCTTTAATCTTTGCTCACTAGAAAAAACTATTTTTGAATGAATCTCTCTGAAACACTATTGCAAACTTCTATAGCTCAGTGGTAAAGTAAGACCGTGCTTAGTACTGCACTATGTCACCACCGAATGCGGCTCTGGAAAAACAGGAAGTACCGGGCAAAGCCCGATGGGAGATCGAGGGGACCTCTGATGGGCGATTGGCAGCTTCATGAGACCCGAACCACAGACCGTACATTAAATGTCGCTGTGGGGAAAGTGCCCACCTAAGTAGCACAGTAACACTACCACTGGTGCCGTGGAAACCGCGAAGATACTTGGGAATTAAAAACTAGTCATAAGTGTAACTATAGAGGGGGGCGCTTCCTTAACCGCTGAACCAATCCGCTTACATCTATGCTCACGTGCTTGTGATGACAACAAGGGTGCACGGAAGTGGTCACTGACGGATGAGGCGCTTTAACTTTGAAAGCCTATTTGGCCATGTGCGTTGTGGACTTGGGATTGCAGTTACAGACGGGTCTTTAGATAAACATGGCGTCCGAGCCTTGGAACCGCTTGCTCATACCCCGGCCCGCAATTCAGAGTCTGGTATCACTGCCATTGGGAGCGCTGACAGGTTGGTCTGGGTGGGACGGGGAATGACCTGTATGAATACAACTCTGAAAACAGAAATAAGAAGTTTGGAAATGATTAACAGCATTTTAACAGTCCTAAAAATAAGTTTTACGCTTTTTACGTTGTAATAGTACTTATGTATGAAAAAAGTTTTCCTTGTGTCAGCTGATATCCATACTGTATTATTAACAACGTGTACATGCTATCCTCTGTAAATCTGTACTGCCTTTAACCCTTTCACTGCCAGGAGATTTTCATTTTTTTTTGCGTTAACTGCCAGAAGAA
>JAACNH010004935.1:0-22196 GCA_019447015.1 Hymenochirus boettgeri | reverse complement strand
TTAGTTCTTTAGTTGCGTGTACATTAGTTCCTTAGTACCGTGTACATTTGTTCTTTTACACTGTGTACATCAGTTCTTTAGTACCGTGTACATTAATACCTTAGAAATAAAAGGAATAGTTTTCCAGTTGAAATCTGTTGACCTTAGGAAAGAGCAAGTGCCAGAGTTACTTTAGAATAAATAAGGCTAAAAAATATAAATGGATCCTGTGATTTGTACACTATTGTATATGCAAGTGGGCTTTGGCTTTTGCTGTTTTTGCAACAACAAAAAAAATCACAGAAGAGCACTGGGTGGAGCCAACTTTTCATGTCAGCAGAGTTCCATTTCATGAAGTTCTGTCTGGGTTCTATTTTCGTGGTTTTCTTTTCTGCCACACTTACGGTGGTAAAATACACTTAACTCTCAAATCACTGACTGCTTATAAATGCTTTAAGAGGTCTACGTGTAATGAACAACGGCACATATCTATCAATGTATTTGTTTACATACTAGAACTATGATCACAGTGTAAAAATATGTAAGGAATATCTCTTTCTGTACCAAAGCTTACTCAGCAATCTCTGGACTCTTTAGATGCCACCAGGAGAGTATTTTTCAGCAAATATCTGGAGATCACTGTCTCCAAGTTACATGTAGCCCCACATGGCAAAACATGTACTGTAAACAATTTTATACACTCAGCAATGGTATCAAGTTCTGTGTATGGACAAGAATACAACAGGTATACTTTTAAAGTAAAATGTGTGTTATACAGAATTAAAAAGTATTTCTGTTCGGTATATGTATTGACTATGTATTGCCAAGTACATTTCATTGAAGCTTTACATAATAATATACATTATACTTTACTACAGCATAACTTTTTATTGCTAATTTATTCTAGGATACATAGGTTGACATACGTTATGCATTTTAAGCAACTGCTCAGAGAGAATAAGTGTGATGTTGTATGCAAGTCAAAAAATCTAACACCCCGAGAACACATCAGTTCAGATCACTCCTGGAAGCTCACAATCATCCTTTTTGACTTAAAACCCAGAATCAGCAATGCAAACAAAAATACAAGACAGTTTGATAAGACAGTGCTTGTCCTTAAACCTTTTGCTCTAGGGGTGCACTGTGTTGATCTGCACTCTATTCTAGCCTTAGTAGATGGTGCTGAAAGGCTTATTCATTTTTTTGCCTGTGAAAAAAACTAAATTAGTTTGCACTACCTGTCCTAAAGGCACACATGTAAGGGCACCGTGATGCTGCTGGAAATAGGTGGGGATTGGTACTAGATCCCCCCCATAAAACACTAATATACAGATTGTGACAGTGCAGACCTTAGCAAGTGAAACTTTAATCACTGTCACCTGCTGCTGCCTATTAATAGAACAGAGACACTTGGTAGCTGCAAACAGAGAACAGCACTGAAAAGGTTAACTCCCCTTTCCCTCTAAAAAAGCTGTCAAAGTTTTCTAGGGCTTATCTGCTTCTTTTGCACTATCCTCCCATCAGGGCTTTCTCCCTCTATCTGTGATGTCAGATAGTAGCCCCCTTCTGTTCCTAACACGCTCCACACTCCCCATAACGCCCCATGCTTTGTAGGAGATGGTACCTCTGTTGGTGGTGGTTACAGGTAGTGTGTCTTCCTGCTGCTCCTGTCTGATCCCCTTTTCTTGTAGGTTCCTGGGGTTCTCTTGTCTGGGGGGTGGCTGTTAACCTCTGCTTCCAGGGCTGGCTCAGAGCTCGCAGGAGAACATGGCTCCATCATTCCCCAAAAGAGAGATGTGGTTGGGGTCTTGAGGCCAGGATCATCCCCCCAATGTTTGATATTGCTGGGAGGAGGCTCATAGAATCCCTTGCTCTGTATCAGTGCAACTCTATGGTAAGCGAGGGAAGGAGGAGAGAGAGGGAAAAGGAGGACGGTGATATTTTAATTAATACCACGAACGGCCGCTGGTGGTGCTAGAGAGAGTGTAGAGGGATACATGGATTTATAGCAAAGAATGACAAATAGATAATAGATATAGTACCCAGGTCTCATTTATAGACAGAACTGCATGGGGATAGTTTATATGGATTGTACTGGAGTTGAACTTTTCATTTACTGAATTGAAAATTCTATTAGGAAACTGGTGTAGCACCACTAGTGCAGAGTGTATGAAGGACAGTATATATATTACTGTAACAGTTCTCTTTCCTCTGAAATCCATTGCCTAGATTAGGATGTTAAAGGGAGTTCGTGCAAATACATATGCTTTTCAGAAAAAAGAGCAGTATTTTTCATCCCAATGACCTAATCTGCCAAATCAGCATTTGTTGTGTATTAAATAAATGCCAAACCGAAATACTGACTTCTGTTGCAGGACCCCTAGTAGAGACCGTTATGGTCTTGCCCTTGACCCAGCGCCTGGGTTGATTCAGTTGCCTCAGTAGAGATCTGAGCATGGTGACCATCCAACAGCCAATCAGTAGAAATTACTGTTAGAACATTCCAAGGAAGTGGTGCATTCTGGGAAGAAGAAAGACCGTTAGAACTGAAATGGCAGCTCACTATATCAACCGCAGGAACAGCAAAGTTTATGAAACAATTATTTTTTCAAAATGGGGAGAATATGTAGAATAACTAAAGCCATTACACAAACTAACAATTTAACAAATATTGAAAAATTCCACTGAACTTTCCCTTTATACTTGTGGCCCTCCAGATGTTGCTTGCATTGCTAACACTGGAGGCTTTGACGATTTCCGTGCATGTGCATCGGAAATGTGGGAATTTTAGCATTCCTGCAATTTCCATTCTAACCAAAATCGCATGTGCGACTGCGCGCATAAAACGCATTAGTTTAGTTAGTTTCTAGCTTCTGTTCTAGCGAAAGGCAAGTTTCTAAATGTACTGTGTTTGTTGTTGTATTGTGGCGCTATATATAAATGCCATGTTTTTAAAAAACACAGCCGAAGTCACAGGTTGATATCCCTGGCTATTTATGAAACAACTACAAAATAATCTACTGACAGAGATTATTGCTTTTTGTTTGTTTCTAAGTGTACAACACAAGAAGATCCTATAGGCAGGATGCATTGTTGGATCTAGTGATATCTAATAAACCTGAGTTCATTTTGGAGATGAAGGTAATGGGAAGCTTAGGGAATAGTGATCATTATATAGTGTTATTTAATATAGGTTGCAAAAAAACTGCACTGCACTGGGTTAACAAAAACTTTTTACCTTTAGGAGAGCTATTTATGTTCTTAAAGGAATCACTCATACATGGGGGGGATTTATTCCTAGGGAAATATTGAGCAGGACCGCTTTGAAAGGGATATTAAACTATTACATTTCTCAATTTAGACCTTTAGGGAACAAGTGAAAAGATTAGGTCTACTTGGCCGGCTTAAGGCTCAGATAAAAAGGCATATGGGAAAAAAGTAACAAAAAGAAAAAAATAATAAGGAGTGCAAGAATGCAATAAAACTAGCAAATAGAAAATGAAATACGAATAGCAAAACAAAGTGGTGGAACCCCAAAAAGTTTTATAAGTATATCAATAGTAAAAAAGTACTATAGAGAATCCTAGTCCCTATAGTGGGACCGTAATAATGAAGGGTATAATGAGGATATTCACTCTGGCTTGCAGGATATGGTATGGAAACAATTAACAAAGTTAATCAAAAAGCCCCAAGACCAGATAAAATACATCTCTCGATCTTAAGCTTAGTCCAGTTTTATCTGACTGCTGTTTCTTATCTTTTCAATCACTTTTGTCTGGTGATGTGCTACTGGATTGGAAAAATCCACATGTAATACCAAATTCATCTTGTAATTATATACCTGTAAGCCTAAAATCAGTGGTAGGGAAGATGCTGAAAACTTTGTTACGGATCAAATCCTTAACTTTCTCTCAGAACTGATCTATTAGTAGTAGTCAGCATGGATTTATAAAATTGTCAGACAAATTTACTTGTTTTTTATAAAAGTGAGTAAGATGGATGTGGTATACTTGGTTTTTGCTAAAACTTTGATACTGTGCCACATAGGTGACTATTGTATAAACTGAGGGCTGTTGGCCTAGAAGAAAAACATTAGTACATGGATAGAGAATTGGTTATTGGATTGCAACAGAGAGCAGTGGTCAATGGATCTACATTCATGTGAGCTAAAGTTCTAAGTCAATTGCCTTAGGGTTCCGTACTGGGGTCACTTCTTTTAATCTGCTGACTCAAATGCATCACCTTACATTTATTAATATTCATCATCTGCCATTCAGCTGCCCATTTTGATAATCTATCAGGTCTACTTGCAGCACTTGCACATCATTTGAAGATTCCAAAGCTCTGCACAGTTTAGTGTCATCAGCAACAGAGACCTTTCTCTCAATGGCCCCTTCTAAAGGATCGTATATAGGTGCGATCGCGGGTCCCGACCCGCGATGCACAAGTGTACGAACAGACGTTTCAGGCGATAAACGACCGTGTGTGGCTGAAACGGTTGTTCGTCGGAGATCCGCCAGGTTGGTCGGGCAATGATCCCCAACTGAACGTCTGTTTCTCCTACACACAAGCCGATTATCGCCCGAAACGTTCGTTCCTACCCATCGTGTGTCGCGGGTCGGGACCCGAGATTGCGCGTGTGTATGAACTTTAGAGGGGGCATTGAGAGAAGGTCTTGTTGCTGATGACACTAAACTATGCAGAGCTTTGGAAACTTCAAATGAGTGAAGTGCTGCAAGCAGACCTAGATAGATTATCAAAATGGGCAGCGGAATGGCAGATGATAAATGTGATAAAGTAAGGTGATGCATTTGGCAGGGCATAACTGCAAGATTTGGAGGCCGAGTCCTGATCCACCCCCCTCCCCAGAGGTCCACGATCAGCTGTTTTTAAACAACTAGTCACGCAAATGTTTCCTTCATAATAATAAGCTGTTTAAAAGAAACGGACTGGAACTTCCGGTCTTTTAAACAGCTGATTGCTCATATGAAGGAAACATACGCGTGATCAGCTGTTTATAAACAGCTGAGCGCAGAGGTTTTGGCGGGGACCTCTTACCATCTGCCCCCCTGCAGGGTGGTTGTACGCCAATGTATTTGTGGTTTAAACAATCCTTGTGCCCATACACCTATAAAACAGACAGAAAACAATGCCAGACAGCCACATCTTGAGCTAGCAAGATTTTGTCTTGTTAAAGAGGGGAATAGATTCAACAGAGCAAATATTATTCTCTTTTTAAAAGGCACTGGTAAGAACTCATTTGGAATATGCGGTGCAGTTTTGGAATCCCATATACAAATGGACATCCGTGAAATGGATGTTCAAACAGCCACTATTTTCTTGTCGCAGCTGTCGGTAATTGGGCGTGATGTCACGACAGCCTTAACTGTACATGCGACCAGGAAGAAGCGGCGCAGGCAGAGGAGGAGCGGCCAGGGACCGGGTCAGGTAGTCTCTTCAGAGACATCTTTGGCAATTATACATTATGCAAAAATGGGGTTTGGGAGGATGCTCTGCATTCTATCTTGACTATAAAAAGTATTTTTTTTTTTTGCTGGACATGCTTTAAATGCTCCAAACTAATAACTTATCCATCACCCAACTTCTGCGCTTCTCCGATCGCAGAAGGGGCCGAACTGGCAGCCAATCAATGATAGGCTGCTGCTGTATGAACAGCAGGAGGGAGGAGGGAGGAAAAACTACACTGCTTATGCGAGAAACCTCTCAGAGGCACAGTTAAAGGCAGAAATGGATTACACCAGGAAAAGCTCCTACTCTTCAGTTTCCTGTACTGTATTTTGGCCATGCAGGACAACCATATGCAGCAGAATAGTAGGGATCATTAACACCTCAGTCACAATAGTGGTCTCACCGTCTCTATACTTTGAAACATTGCAGTAACTGCTAGTGCTGGAAAACATTTGGAACAACATACAATGTTTCGGTACTACTTGTCCATTCCTCAGGAAGGACAAGGTATTCCCGAAACATGTATGTTGTTCCACAATTAAATCATTTAACCATCTTCATTTTAGTTCTACATCTGGATTTCCTTGACCCTGGGAGTAGAGGGTTGGAGGACTGCATCTACCAATTCTGGCAAACAGCCAACAGCAGTGTGTAGAGTGATTTTGGACTACACTACACAGTGGGCTCAACATTGGGCATATTTCAGTGCGGGTGGACATACCCTTTAATAATTGCATATCACCATAGACAGTCTTTAAATAAAGATTGTCCACATAACCACATAAATCCCTAGGTCCAAAATTAACTGTTGTATTATGTCCCATGCACTAAAGAGGGATGCAAGTAGAAAAAATGTAGATTTTGTTGAACAATGAGGTCCCACTATATGCGTTGCATTCTGTTTCAGTTTTGCATATAGCAATTTAATATTAAAATATAATGGAAATTGCAAGAATTAGTTCCCAAGTGTAAAATTTTTGTTCCGAATCTATATGGTCCATTTGTCTCTGCATGCGTGTACGACTTTTGGTCCATGTGTCAGAAATGCAAAATAAATGGACATACAAGGAAAATTTAATTTTCTTTTGCATTTTTTGTTTTCTCCAGTGTTTCCTGTTGACTTCAAAAACTGCAACACACACATATGGACTAGGACACATGTGGACAAATGTCAACATGCAAATAGACAGAACACAGACAAAATGCATTGTAAAACAGACAGCACAAGGCAACGCACATGTGGGACCTTGCCTAATAAAATGCTAAGTCCAGTTCAAAAGTGCAACAACCCAAAAAATATCTCGAGGCTACAATTAGAACTCTCCATCATTGATTTTTCCTAGATAAGAAAATCTGCTGGTGATGAAAGATTAAAACTAGAGAATTGATTGAGAAGCAAACATAATAAATTAAATCTGCTGCCATTGAAATGGTACTTTTTTCAGCATTGATATTGGAGCACACAGATAAACCCTATCTAATACTATAATACTGTAACAAATTTAAGATGCAATGTGCTTACTAACAGGTTCAGCAATCCCTGTAGTTAATTGTCAGGCATCTAATATTTTCTAACATGTATGCTTTACCCATAACCGATTCTGCCTTTTATATAGTAATCAAAGGATAACTTATTTTTAATCCTTGTGTGAAAGCTTTTCACCTAGAACACCTATACAATGAAAGATAATTCTCTAGTGAGTTGCAATACATACATGTAAGAAGTAGATTCTAAGAAGGCTTTCATGTTGTTGCCTGCACAAATCACAGCCCATGTAGTCTCAAAGAGCCTTGTGAGCATGTGCACTATGGGCCATGCCCCTGACCCTGACCCCATGCCCTGACCAGTATTCACTTTTTCTATGCACAAAGTATTTTCTATACAGATGTCTCCACACCAATATGAGAGCTCCTGCAGAACAATACTAAATAGTCAGCTGATGTTACTGTCCATTATTTTGGGGAAATATAAGTTTAAAGGCATATCCACCCCAAAACTATAATCCCCCCAACTACTGGCCCACCCACATGTAGTGTAGTTAATCCTTACCTCCACATCCCAGCTCCATAGGTTTCTCCTGTAAACCCCCCCCAAAGTCTCAAAACTAACCACAGGAGGATAGAGGTCTTGCCTGCTATCTAGCCTCCGGTAGATATTTGCCATGCGCACTGCAGCCCCTCCCCCCCCTCCTCCCCTCCCTCTCCCTCCCTCTCCCTCCTCTCCCTCCGTTCACTATCCCTCCCCCTAGCGTTAAACCCCCTTAATATTCTGCTCCCCAGTCCCCCAGCCCCAGAAACCGCATGTGTTTCTTTTTAAAAAAGCTCCCCAAACTTTACTTACTCTCCGGTTCCTCCGCTGCACTGAATGACGGCAGCCGCGTCCGTGATTGGCTGCCGCTCAGCCAATCACAGACGCGACTGCGGTCCCGCCCTCTGCTGCATTCTCGCAAGCAGAGGGCGGCCGTGCGGCGGAGGATCGAGGGAGGGGTAAGTAAGAGTTTGGGGAGCTTTTGGAAAAAAAGAACATGCGGTTGGGGCTGGGGGACATGGGGGAGCAGAATATTAAAAACGAATTTAGGGGTGGACATGCCCTTTAAAAACGTGCAGATATTCTATATAATATATCTGTGGATAGTGGTTTAATACTCTGCTTTAGCAAGACAGAGTACATGAGGTTGCAGGTTTGACTCCCCAATCCTAATTATAATTTTTTTCTGAAATTTTAATATTCTGTTTCTTAGGGCAGAATTTATTAACCAGTGCTATTGCAAAGTTACGATAATGCGGGTTATCATAAAATTGTCATACATTTATGACAGTATGGCCATACAATGCAAAGCGGTAGTACAATACGGCTATAGTATTGATAGGCGATCATACAATTGTATGATCATAAAAAAGTGTGCTAAAGGCACAAATCAAATTAGCATACTGGGCCTTTATAAAATATCAACCTTACATCCATGCTAGCTAAGAAAAAAAAACTGCAAAGATTATTACTTTTTTATGTATAAAAAGCAAAGGAATATATCATTTTTGCAGCGACATACTTGCAGGGGCCCAGGCCCCTCCTCCCTCCATGATCAATAATTTTTAAACAGCGATAGCAAGTATGAAAGAAACATACGGCGACCAGCTGTTTGATAGAACCGGACCCGAACTTCTGGACCGAACCAGAAGTTCGGGTCCGGTCTTTTAAACAGCTGATACGTGTATGTTTCCTTCACATGTGAACCGTCCTTGCAGTGAACAGCTATTTTAAAGGTTGTGGGCTTGTAGCGAGCTCTACTACTTCTGCCCCCCCCCCCCCGGTCCCATGAATGTGCTCTGTCTATTGGAACAAGTTGTTGGTTGTTTAGTTACCCTTTAAGGATGCTCTGACCACCAACTTTAAACTTAAAAACTGCAAAATAGACTTACGACCCTTCGTTCCTCTCTGCATAGCTGGCACCACGCCTGTGATTGATTGACTCTCAGCCAATCACAGTCGCGGTGGTTGGTTCAGCTGCTATTTGCAACTTCCGGTAAGCATGGCGGTTTGGGCGGGCTGGGGTACCCTACAATACATAAAAAGTTAGTTGGGGGGGTGGAGATATCAATTAAAATAAAGTTCCATCCTGCTGGATATATATTCTGAGAATGCCTAATTGGCTTCACATCTAACTATTCAGTTATCATTGTGATGTTCCTGCAACGTCCTGTTTGACTAGTTTTTAGACATGGGGATGTCTGCAGTAAGACACAGTGTATAGGCACCTTAAATAGAACTGGATTATCTATTTATATCATTATCATTACTTTAAATATACAAATATTGGGGTGTATAGCAGTTTACAGAGTCTAAATAACAAAAAGATCCATGTGTAGTGCCTCTTACATCCATACAGAAGAGATTGAAATAAATTGGCTATACAAGTCAGTAATATAACGGAGTAGTGATGTCAGTTTTGAGCTTTGATCTTTACTTTCAATTGGGTAGATGATGTGAACAAATGTGACTACCATACAGTAATTGGCAGAGAAAGAACTACTCTATTGGCTGTGGGAAACTCCTGTGGATCTGGATATATAGTGGATGGGTAGAGGAGTTCTAGAAAGTGAACGGATAAACCCCTTTCAAGTGTGGCGTGAAACAAATATAGAAGCTTTAAGAAAGGAAATGGTGAGAGTTACTTAAAAGACAATTGTGATTTTACCCTAGCTGTAGGACTGTTTCTGATATGTACCGTACTTCCACTAATGTGCTGTTTGGCTTGGTATGTTGATTTTAAGCCCCTCTCACCCTAACTTCTGCAGATTTTAACTGTTTTATTACCCTTGAAATCTGTTTTTACAAAGCAAATTAATAGCTCTAGGAGAATGAAGGTGTTCTAGTAACCCTGAAATGTTGGTAGAATAAATTGTATTAATAACTATACTCAGAAGCTGAGTGTGCTGTCTCTTTGTATACTTTGGGATAATATAATAAAGACTTAAAACACATCTACTTAGAGTGACCTTTTCCAAGCAGGTAGTGCCTGCCAAAAGAAATCGCAGCTAGACGGCACAATTTATACATGTGTCACTTTAATGTGATTAGAAAGCATTTATTATGATTAAAGATTTTAACTAAACCCACATGTAATATATACAGTCTCCTGTTATATGCATTGATCATCTATTTTCTTACACTGATCAATATCAGCTTAGGTTCTATTTCAATCATGCATCATGTAGGGGCTTTCCATTCTAGTTCAATGGTACCACTGCAATAGGTACAAATTACTGAAAATCACCCAGTTCACATTGCTTAAACTGGATGTACAAGTCACAACACTTTTCCTGATTCCATGGTCATAGGCAACCATACCGTAATAACATCCTTTTAAATACCCTCCCAGTGTATTTTATGCAAAAGTCCAGCCTTTAAATTAATATACAAGTAATCCCCCCCAAAACCATAAACTGTAATAGTTTGAAACCTGAAATAAATAAATATAACTGAAATCCCGCACAATGTCCTGTTGCCCATGTTACTGCTTCCTGGTTCTTCCAGTTAGCAACTGTCAGTTATGGATTTGACAGTTGACATCACAACCAATGACTGAATGCTAATCCCCTAGCTGTCTCTTCTGAGCATGCTCAGTCTTAGTACAGGTTTCTAAATTGCTCAGTTTCCATGAGGCATCCAGAAGCATAGCAGGCATACAGTAATGAATTCAGAGGACAAAGTAAGATATATCAACATATTCTAAGAGGCGCTTTTTCTCAAAGATGTTATTTAGAGAGTGGAGTTGTCCTTTGAGGGGAAAGATGATATATTCTGATACCAGTTTGAACACCACAGTTGCCATTTAATTGATAATGGCTGAAGTGTTGCAAAAGGCATTTCAATTTTGACAGGGATCAAACCCATTAGAAAGTTGTTTATCCATTGGTACCTAAATATTAGTTACCCATTAGTTTCCCAGAGAAAAAAATGCATTTTATGATATATATTCCTGCAGAACTATTTGCGTTATTACATCATTTTTTTCACCTTGCCAAGTAGGTTTTTCATATTTATGACGGAAGTAAAAAGATGGGCCATCAGTGACAAAGGTCAATAATGTCACTGATTCACTGATCATTAGTCATATGTGATTGACCCTGGATAGACATCACAAGGTGTTGATTCAGTTTGTCTCCAATAGGATTATAAGATGCCAAGAGAAGATTTGACATGTAACAGCTCTGCAAGAATTGTTTAATTAGGTTATATCTAAAAAACACATTCTATTTACTCTACTTTCTTGTTTCTATAGAAACGTGTCATTAGGATACTTTTCTCACCTTCTCTAACTTCTGTTTCATGCAGAACAAAGGATTGCAGGTATACATCAGGCTGGGAAAATATTTTATACTTGAATAAAAGCTTTTGAATTAAACGTCATAGCACACCCAACATATGCTTGCAGGTAATTAGGTACAGTACATTGAATAAAAAGCTTCTTTTCACAAGCCTAATGCTAAGGCTAAGTCAGTTGACCACAGTGATCATGAATATATCCCCATAAAAGTTAGTGGTTTCTCCAAAGAGAGAAAGGATATCCAAGAAAAGAACTTTATGATGCTCAGATAGCGTAAAAGGAAGCAGCGTTACTGAATAGAAAAGGAACACGTTGTAAACTCGGAATAAACAGAATGATGGAGGCTCCTGGACCACTACTGAAACTTGAAAGTACTGGCGCTAGACAGACTTTATGGTAGTAACACACAGCAAGAGTGAAATCTTATCCATTAAAATGCAAATATACACCTTGTACAATTACTTCACAATGTGTCGAGACTAGTCATGATAAAGGCAACACCCCATCTACAAATATTTATGGTAAGTAGTAGAAAGTATTCCTACCTCCTATTCTGCTCAATTTGAAGGTAATAAACTGTATGTTTGAGAAGGTTCTCATCATAGGTCATGGTATATCTGTTGTATTCAGTTAGATTGGCTTTTATAAGGAAGTAAGTAGAAATTTAGACTCTGCATAGCAGTAGATGTAGTTTACTTGGATTTTGAAAGGCTTTTGATACAGTCCCCCATAGCCGACTAATGTATAAGCTAAGGTCTGTTGGTCTGGGAAGTCACTTGTACATGGATAGAAAATTGGTTAATGAATAGGATGCAGAGAGTAGTTGTAAATGGGGCTTCATCATTATGGACTAAAGTGCTAAGTGGGGTGCCAGGGTTCTGTGTTGGGTCCGCTTCTATTTATCTGTTTATTAATGATTTGGAAGTGGGTATTGTCAGCAAGGTTTCTGGTTGCTGATGACACAAAACTTTGTCACCATTAAAAACTTCAAAACTTCAGAGGATTTGCAATCCTTGCAGGGGGATCTAGATAGATTGTCACATTGGGTTGCTAAGTGGCAGTGAGATTCAATATTGAGAAATGTAAGGTGATGCATTTTGGACTTAAAAATCCTTGTGCGTTATACTATAAATGGCTCTGTGTTAAGTGAATCCCCATTGGAAAGGGATCTTGGAGTTTTAGGGGACAACAAACTTAAAGGAAGCAAGCAATGCCAGGCGGCAACAGCCAAAGCCGGCATGGTATTGTCTTGTATAAAGAGAGGTATGGATTCAAGGTAGGAAAAGTTTCTCCCTCCTTACAAAGCATTGGTAAGGCCTCATTTGTAATATGCAGTGCAACTGGAATCCTGTGTACCAAAAGGACATCTTTGAAATGGAGAAGGGCAACTAAATTAATAAGGGGTTTGTGGGGAGCTTGAATATGAAAAAGACTGGAAGTTACAATTATGTACGCTGGAGAAAAGGTGCTTGCATGGGGAATGATTACTGTATATGTATAAATACATTAACGGGCCATACAATAAACTATCTGGGGAATTGTTCACCAATAGAGCACGTCAGAGGGATCGTGGACATCCCTTAAGACTTGAGAAAAAAGGTTTAGGCTTCAAGTTCGGAAAGGGTTTTTCACTGTGAGAAACTGTGAAGCTATGGAACTGCCTTCCAACGGACATTGTTATTGCAGGTTAATGGTCCATTTAAAAAAAAGCTGGGTGAGTTTCTGCAAACAAGGAAGTTGCAAGTTACTAATATTGATACATAAAGTAGAGTTGATCTGGGGAAATTTCCGATTGCACTTGGAGTCAGGAATTTTTTCACCTTCATAAATTTGGTGGGTTTTTTTGCTTTCCTCTGGATCAACAATTAGGCAGGAAATGAGAATATTGCTAGATAGGTTGGACTTGATGATCGTATTCTTATTCAACCTCAAATACTTACTATACTGTAGATCAACTGAACTTAAAGTTTAGTTCTTGAAGATGTTTCGCTAGTCATCCGACTGGCTTCTCAATTCAGAATGACTTGTACAAGAATTGTTGACAAGTATGTACCCTGGAAAGTCCCAATAGCATATCACAGCCAGGTGTTAAGGACCTTCTGTATGCAAGGCGTGATTGTATTGTGGCTAAGGGTGTTATAGGAATGCACAGGGTAAGTGTTCGACACCAACTGTCTACATGTACAATGCAGTTTTGACCACTTACCCTGGGCAGTTCTATAAGACCTCTTAGCCACAATGCAATCACACCTTGCATTCAGAAGGTCCCTAAGACCTGGCTGTGATATGTAATTGGGACTTTCCAGGGTAGATAAATGCCAACAGATTCTTGTACAAGTAATTCTGAATTGAGAAAGCCGGTCGGATGACTAGTAAACATCTTTAGAACTAAACATTAAGTCCAGTTGATCTAACTGAATACAACAGATGTATAAATTGTATAAGTTTTATGTCAGCTTTAAAGCCGTGTCTGGCCACAGGCCAACTAATCCTGGCATTTGACTAATATGAGGCTTGCCCTGCAACCTGTTTATTAAGCAAAATGTTATGTATGGCATTTATTGATTTAGGTGCTGTGGGTAATTTAGACTATTTTGAGGCCAAATTTTATATCCCTAAATATCCTAAAATTTGCTTTTTAAGTTCCTGTCAAAAATGGTATGTACACTGACTGTATTTAATTTTAAAGAGTTTTTCTACCACCTTATAAAATGCTAACTTCTCTAGTGGCTTAAGAGTTCCCTAATTAAGATCTCACAACCCTAGCAACTGTTGTAATTGAGAGTTTACAGGCATAATTAATTTGTTTATTTTTCTTATGAGAACGCCTTCCCACTGGCACTATAATTATCTTATTGACCTGTTATCTGATATGACAACTCCTCTAGGTATGGAGACTGAGAAATGCAAATCAAGTCAATGCCAGCCACCCAACAGGACATGGCAAGCTGGCTGCCCCCATGGTTGCTAAGTGGTCAGGTTGGTCAGGTTTGCTAAAGCCATGCAGAGACAAGTCACAAAGGATATAATACTTGTGATTTGTATTTACCCCCAGTAGGGAGGTGCAAATCTGGATAAAATTAATATCAATAAACAAAAGGCAAAGCAACTAGATTGCAATACTCAATAAAGGAACAATATTAGTTTTTATTTAGACTAGGGGAATATTAAAAGCATTAAAAACAATATTACCACATTATCATATAAAGGGGGAAAAAACTTTCTAAACTGCGTAATATAAACCTGTGTGGTTTCTTTTAGTTTTCCAAGCCATCCCCTTCAAAATGCCTGTCAAAGAGGGAATCTTTTGTACAAATATATCAATAACATCCTCAGCACGGCACAGCACACTTGAATCAGCCATTAATAAACCATTCAATTCCCCCTTAAAACTAAATATAATAGAAAATGGATGTGTGGAGGTTTTCTGAATCTCTTCAGTCCTGATCTATGCAACAATACTATTTAAGGTGTTCCCTTTCAAATAAGGCACTTATATAAATAGTATGATGCAGAGCGTGTGATCATTGTGGGCAGCCCCTGATTTTTGATGACATGGTGTATATATTTGGTAAAAATATCCTAGAGATGGCAGACCAGCAATGCATCATCTCTGCATATGAAGTGTCACTGCTAATAAATCAGAAGCAGCAAGGATTTTTCAAAATTAAATCATTTTAAATGTATTTAGTTAAAACCAGTGCAGCCCTGCTATTTACATGAATTAAAAACCTCCTCCTATCATCGGATAATCTGGTATCTCAGGCCCAATTATATTAAAATGTGGATAGGAGAAATAGTTAAATCTCCAGTTTAGAGTAACAATTAAATAACTAATAAACCAAGTATACAGTTCTTTAAAACTGGTACTGTATGCTGAGCTGTCTGAATAATAAGTTATATTTTACTACATTGATATACTGTGTTAGTGTGTTCCTCATAGTGCAAAGTCCTGTGTGAGTCACTTCCAGTGTTAGTCATACAGAAACAAGAGAGGGTACCCTGCCAGAAGGACACATGCTTAAAATTTGCATTTACTCACAGTCATGTGGCATCAGTTGTGCCCGGAATGCAATAAGAATGTGTGTAAGAAAATACACTGCAGGTCGAATATAGCCAGATTGTGGCTTAGGTATGTACGTTTTTCTGTATTTATTGTGTATATCGTTTTATTGTCACCTACTTAGTGGGGAATGAAATAACCTAAAGTCATTTTTATTTTTTGAGGAGAAACTTGCAGGGCAATGCAGTTAAAGCCACACTCACATAACATGGGGTAGATCCCCTTCGATACTCAATACAGACATTCAGGGTTATTCAATAAAGTTCTTAATATTAAAAATGGTGCTAATTTTGCCCTAACCAATCGATGTTACCTTTTAAATGTTAAAAAAGATCTGATTGGTTGGGGCAAATTTAGCACCATTTTTAACGATAAGAACTTTTATTGAATCTCCAGTGTAGTGTTTGTAAGTCACGCAGCAGGAGACACAAAGCCGGTACTGATAACCCGCACAGTGCCGTAAGGGGACTAAGTCACGCTAACCGGCAATAATTATGTTAGTGTGACTTTAAACTCATAATTCACTGCTGTTTGTGTGAGTCTTTGTGGTGTAATAAATCTATGACTAGGGGCAAGAAATGAAAGTTTGTAGCTCTCATTGCATCTCCCCTGTAATATTCTAAGAAAACATTAGTTTCTAAAAACAGTAAAAAGATTGATGGTTAAAGTAGCGCTAACCAACTGGAGAATTCGCTCATTTTTTGTTCCTTACAGATTTGTTGAATGGGAACTCAGCACAGAGGTCGGACTACTAGAAAGAGGCAGACCAATACATTTGTGTGTTGTAAAAGAAGAAGAAAAAGCAGGGCCGTCTAACCAAATGTTTTTGTTGTTTCTTTAAAAAGTCTGATAACCAATCAAGGAGACTTGAATAAAATCTAAGTGTGTTGCAAACCAAGCTGGGTGCTTTAGTGAGCAAAATTTTCAATGTAAGTGCAAGTGAAGGAGTTTTTTGCATGATGAAAACCTGCTGTTATAAACATATCAATCACATGTACTCTTTCCCTGTCACAGATCGCTCCTGCAAGCCGCATTTTTATTCCTCATAAATACCAACTCCAAATAGCACGCTGCTAACACAATTAATACACACGCCATTAATAATGTTAAGACCCCACTGAGAAACGTTTCAAAACCATTCTCTGCAGGGAATACGCAAATTCTCTGGAGATAAATGAACCTCAGTGTGGGATATAAATCAGATTTCTGCAAAGTCTATAAGTTTATGCATTCAGTGGGAATCACTGCAGTTAACAAACAAGTTTGGAAAAACTGATTACCTTGGTTACATCCTTTTTTTTTTTTTTACAGGAATTAAGGATATAGGAGGTCCATGAGAGTTATATTAGTTTACTCTCCGCTAGGGGCTCTGGGATGTCTGTATTCAAGTTGATTACGCACTCAAAATAAAACTAACACAGTAAGGTTCACAAAGATCTTTGTACACGGTATAGAACTAATGTACACTGTAATAAGAATTAATATACACGGTACTAAAGAACTAATGTACACAATACTAAAGAACTAATGTACACGGTACTAAGGAAATAATGTACACGGTAATAAGGAATTAATGTACACAGTACTAAAAAACTAACGTACATGTAATAAGGAACTAATGTACATGGTACTTAGAAACTAATGTACACGGTAATAAGGAACTATATACACAGTACTAATGAGCTAATGTACTCGGTACTAAAAAACTAACATACACATTACTAAGGAACTAATGTACACGGTACTAAAGAACCAATGTACACGGTACTAAAAAACTAACGTTCACGGTACTAAAGAACTAATGCACACGGTACTAAAGAACTAATGCAACAGTAAAAAGGAACTGATGTCCAGGTAATAAGGAACTAATGTACACTGTACTAAAGAACTAATGTACACGGAAAAAGGAACTATGTACACAGTATGAAAATCTAAGTACACAGTACTAAAGAACTAACGTACAGGGTACTAAAGAACTAATGTACACGATACTAAAGAACTAATATATACGGTACAAAGGAATAAATGTACACGGTACTAAGGAACTAATGTACACGGCAATAAGGAACTAATGTAACAGTACTAAAGAACTAATGTACACGGTAATAAGAAATAATATACACGGTACCAGTGCCGGATTTAGGCTTAGGAGCCTGTAGGACAGATCGTTTGCCACCTTAAGCTCCACCCAGTATTAGCCACACCCACTGCTACACCACACCATACCACACCCTCTGAGAAAAAATACTTCCATTTTCTTAAAAACATGTATTTGTGCTGAACTTCCCCTTCTTACTATACATTAAACATATAAATATATTAACGTCCACAGTGACTGGTATAATACAGTTTGCCCACCGTGACTGGTATAATACAGTTTGCCCACGGAGTGACTGGTATAATACAGTTTACCAAGTGGACTGGTATAATACAGTTTTCCTACAGGGTACATACCTAAGTCCATGTGAACCGATAAGTTATGATGTGCACAGATTCTACTGAATGTGCAGGGGAGGGAGTATTGGGAGCGAGGGACTCTGGAAGTTGCAGCATTTTTTCACTCTAAGCCCCACATTTCAGATAAGCAAAAACAACCACAAATATCAAGTCCGGACCGCTTCTCCTGTATTTGCATACAGCAGCATGTTCACTGTCCTCTCGCGTAGAAAACGTACCTGTACGCGAGAGGGAGAGTGAACATACATGCTGCTGAATGCAAATCAGGAGAAGCGGTCCAGACTTGATAATTGTGGTTGTTTTTGCTTATCGGAAAAGGGGAGTTAGAGGGAAAAATAGCTGCAACTCACCAAGTCACTCGCGAGTCGAGCCTCTATTTTACCCCCGCTGTAGTCACGGGGCCTCGCGTGCCTAGTTAGAAATCTGGCCCTGCACAGTACAACAACTAATGTACACGGTAATAAGGAACTAATGTACACGGTACTAAAGAACTGATGTATACAGTGCTTAAGAACTAATGTGCACGGTACTAAAGAAATAATTACGTACTAAGGAACAAATGTACACAGTAATAAAGAACTAATGTACACGGTACTAAAGAACTAATGTGCACGGTTCTAAAGAACTAATGTGTGCTGTACTAAAGAACTAATGTACAAGGTACAAAAGAACTAATCTACACGGTACTAAAGAACTAATGTACACGGTACTAAGGAATAATGTACACGGTACTAAAGAACTAATGTACACTGTTGTGTTCTGCCTCTCAAGTGGTGAGACTTTCGAAGGTAGTGCCCAGTGTCCAAGGAACTGACAACACAATGTCATTAACTTCATTTTATTAAAACAGTACAGGCTACGGTACTAAAGAACTAATGTACCGGTACTAAAGGACTAATGTACATGGTACTAAGGAACTGATGTACATGGTACTAAGAACACAGTACTAAAGAACTAATGTACATGGTAATAAGGAACTAATGTAACGCGTATTAAAGAACTAATGTACACGGTACTAAAGGACTAATGTACACGGTACTAAAGAACTAACGTACACAGAACTAAAGAACTAATGTTCATGGTAAAAAGGAACTGATGTCCACAGCAATAAGGAACTAATGTACACGGTACTAAAAAAACAAATGCACAGAGTACAAAAAAAAATTATGTACACGGTACTAAAAAACTAATGTACACAGTAATAAGGAACTAATGTACAAGGTACAAGAACTGATGTACACAGTGTAAAATAACACATGTACACGGTACTAAGAGCTAATGTACACGGTAAAATAAAACTGATGTTCAAGGTACTAAAAAACTAATGTCCACAGTAATAAGGAACTAATGTACAAGGTACTAAAGAACTAATGTCCACGGTAATAAGGAACTAATGTACACGGTACTAAAGAACTGATGTACACAGTGTAAAAGAACACATGTACACGGTACTAAGGAACTAATGTACACGCAACAAAGAACTAATGTACATGCAACTAAAGAACTAATGTACATGGTAACTAAGAAAAGAACTAATTACATGGTAATAAAGAATTATGTACACGATGCTAAAGAACTAATATACACAGACTTAGATTTAATGTACATGGTACTAAGAACTAATGTACATGTAAAAAAACAATGTACACTGTAATAAAAGAATAAATGTAGACGTTACTAAAAAACTAATGGCACAGTACTAAAGAACAATGTACACGGTAGTAAGGAACTAATGTACACGTACTAAAGAACTAAAGTACACTGTAATAAGGAACTAATGTAAACGATACTAACGAACTAATGTACAGGGCAATAAGGAACCAATGTACACAGTCATAAAGAACAAGTGTACACTGTGATAAGAAACTAATTTACATGGTACTAAAGTACAAATGTCCGTGTATATTTGTACTTTTAATAGGAACTAATGTACACGGTACTAAAGAACTAATGTACACGGTAATAAGGAACTAATGTAAACAATACTAATGAAATAATGAACAGGGCAATAGTAACTAATGTACACGGTAATAAGGAACTAATGTACATGGTATAAGGAACTAATGTACATGGTACTAAAGAATTATTTACACGGTAAAAAGGAACTGATGTACACGGTAATAAGGAACTAATGTACATGGTACTAAAGAACTAATGTAACAGTACTAAAGAACTAATGTCACGGTACTAAGGAAATAATGTACACGGTAATAAGGAATTAATGTACACAGTACTAAAAAACTAACGTACATGTTAATAAGGAACTAATGTACATGGTACTTAAGAACTAATGTCAACGGTAATAAGGAACTAATGAACAGCACTAAAGAACTAATGTACACAGTAAATAGGAAACTAATGTACATGATGCTAAGAAACTATGTACACAGTAATAAGGAACTAATATACACAGTACTAATGAACTAATGTACACGGTACTAAAAAACTAACGTACACATTACTAAGGAAACTAATGTACACGGTACTAAAGAACCAATGTACACGGTACTAAGAACTAACGTTCACGGTACTAAAGAACTAATGCATAGGTACAAAGAACTAATGCAAACAGTAAAAAGGAACTGATGTCCACAGTAATAAGGAACTAATGTACACTGTAATAAAGAACTAAGTACACGATACAAAGAACTAATGTACACGGTAAAAAGGAACTGATGTACACAGTGAAAATCTTATGTACACAGTACTAAGAAAGAACTAACGTACAGGTACTAAAGAACTATGTACACGATACTAAAGAACTAATGTATACAGTACAAAGGAATAAATGTACACGGTACTAAAGAACTAATGTACACGGCAATAAGGAACTAATGTAAACAGTACTAAAGAACTAATGTAACGGTAATAAGGAATAATATACACGGTACCAGTGCCGGATTTAGGCTTCAGGAGCCTGTAGGCACAGATCGTTTGCCACCTAAGCTCCACCCAGTATTAGCCACACCCACTGCTAACCACACCATTACCACACCCTCTGCAGAAAAAATACTTCCATTTTCTAAAAACATGGATTGTGTGCTGAACTTCCCCTTCTTACTATACATTAACATATAAATATATTAACGTCCACAGTGACTGGTTAATACAGTTGCCCACAGTGACTGGTATAATACAGTTTGCCCACAGTGACTGGTATAATACAGTTTGCCCTCAGTGACTGGTATAACAGTTTGCCCACGAGTGACTGGTATAATACAGTTTACCAATGTGGACTGGTATAATACAGTTTGCCCACAGTGACTGGTATAATACAGTTTGCCCACGGAGTGACTGGTATAATACAGTTTACCAATAGTGACTGGTATAATACAGTTTTCCCACAGTCGTACATACCTTAAGTCCATGTGAACCAATAAGTTATGATGTGCACAGATTCTACTGAATGTGCAGGGGAGGGAGTATTGGGAGCGAGTGACTCTGGAAGTTGCAGCATTTTTTCACTCTAAGCCCCACATTTCCGATAAGCAAAAACAACCACAATTATCAATCCGGACCGTTCTCCTGTATTGCATACAGCAGCATGTTCACTGTCCCTCTCGGTATGAAACGTACCTGTACGCGAGAGGGAGAGTGAACATCACATGGCTGAATGTACAAGGTACTAAGAACTAATCTACACCGGTACTAAAGAACTAATGTACACGGTAACTAAGGAAATAATGTACACGGTACTAAAGAACTAATGTACACTGTTGTGTTCTGCCTCTAAGTGGTGAGGCTTCAGAAGGTAGTGCCCAGTATCCAGGAACTGACAACACAATGTCATTAACTTCATTTTATTAAAACAGTACAGGCTACGGTACTAAAGAACTAATGTACACGGTACTTAAGGACTAATGTACATGGTACTAAGGAACTGATGTACATGGTACTAAAGAACACGGTACTAAGAACTAATGTACACGGTAATAAGGAACTAATGTATGCAGTATTAAAGAATATGTACACGGTACTAAAGGAACTAATGTACACGGTACTAAAGAACTAACGTACACGGAACTAAAGAACTAATGTTCATGGTAAAAAGGAACTGATGTCCACAGCAATAAGGAACTAATGTACACGGTACTAAAAAAACGAATGCACAGAGTACAAAAAAAATTATGTACACGGTACTAAAAAACTAATGTACACAGTAATAAGGAACTAATGTACAAGGTACTAAAGAACTAATGTCCATGGTAATAAGGAACAATGTACACGGTACTAAAGAACTGATGTACACAGTGTAAAAGAACACATGTAACGGTACTAAAGAGCTAATGTACACGGTAAAATAAAACTGATGTCAAGGTACTAAAAAACTAAGTCCACAGTAATAAGGAACTATGTACAAGGTACTAAAGAACTAATGTCCACGGTAAGAAGGAAATCAT
>JAACNH010004934.1:0-22197 GCA_019447015.1 Hymenochirus boettgeri | reverse complement strand
AAAGACATACGTCCACTTAGTCCACCATTTATTAACCCTACCCCATAATGTATGTATAACCAGTACATTAGTAACATAGAGTATGGGAGGTTTATAAAAGACATTACATCATCGTAGGCAACCTTTATTACACACTACCTATAATGTCTGTCTAACAGTTTACTAGTAACATAGTATTGGAGGGTTGTATAAAGACATAATCCAATCTAGTCCAACCTTTAACCCCTACCCATAATGTCTGTATAACAGTTAATAGTAACATAGTATTGGAGTGTATAAAGACATACGTCCATCTAGTCCAACCTTTATACCTACCATAATGTTGTCTAACACATTACATAGTTAACATAGTATTGGAGGTTGTATACAGACATAGTCCATCTAGTCAACCTTTATACCCTACCCATAATAGGTCTGTCTAACAGTTACCATAGTAACATAGTATGGAGGTTTGTATAAAGACATAGTCCATCTACCAACCTTTATACCCTACCCATAATGTCTGTCTAACAGTTACTCTAAACGTAGTATTGGAGGTTGTATAAAGGCATAGTCCATAGTCCAACCTTTATACCTTACCCCATAATGTCTGTCAACAGTTACATAGTAACATAGTATTGGAGGTTTATAAAGACATATGTCCATCTAGTCCAACCTTTATACCCTACCCATAATGGTCTGTTAACAGTTACATAGTAACATAGTATTGGAGGTTGTTAAGACTACGTCCATCTTATCCAACCTTTATACCCTACCCATAATGTCTGTTAACAGTTACTAGAACATAGTATGGAGGTTGTATAAAGAATAGGTCCATCTAGTCCAACCGTTATACCCTAACCCATAAGGTCTGTCTAACAGTTACAGTTAGTACATAGTATTGGGGTTGTAAAAGAATACGCCCATCTAGTCCAACTTTATACCCTACCCATAAATGTCTGTCTAACAGTTACATAGTAACATACGTATTGGAGTTGTATAAAAGACATACGTCCATCTGTCCACCTTTATACCTACCCATAATGTCTGTCTAACAGTTACATATAACATAGTATGGAGGTGTATAAAGACATACCGTCCATCTAGTCCAACCTTTATACCCTACCCATAAGTATGTCTAATCCGTTACACAGTAACATAGTATGGAGGTTTGTATAAAGAAATACGCCATCTAGTCCAACCTTTATACCCTACCCATAATTCGTCTAACAGGTACATAGTAACATAGTATGGGAGGTGTATAAAGACATACATCCATCTAGTCCAACCTTTTACCAACCTATAATGTCGCTAAACAGTTACATAGTAACATAGTATTGGAGGTTGTATAAAGAACATACGTCCATTAGTCCAATATTTATACCCGTACTGAATGTCTGTATAACAGTTACATAGTAACATAGTTGGAGGTTTAATAAAGACATACGTCCATCTAGTCCAACCTTTATACCCTACCCATAATGTCTGTATAACAGTTACATAGAAAATAGTATTGGAGGTTGATAAAGACATATACATATAGTCCAACCTTTATAACCCTACCCTAAATGTCTGTATAACATTACATAGTAACATAGTATTGGAGGTTGTATAAAGACATATCACATCTAGTCCAACCTTTATACCCTACCCATAATGTCTGCTAACAGTTACATAGTAACATATTGGAGGTTGTATAAAAGACATACATCCATCTAGTCCAACCTTTACCCTACCATAATGTCTGTCTAACAGTTACATAGTAACATAGTTTGGAGGTTGTATAAGACTACGTCCATCTAGTCCAACCTTTTACACCTGACCCATAATGTCTGTCTAACAGTTACATAGTAACATAGTATTGGAGGTTGTATAAAGATCATATCGTCCATACTAGTCCAACCTTTATACCCTACCCATAATGTCTGTCTACAGTTACATGGTAACATAGTATGGAGGTTGTATAAGAACATATGTCCATCTAGTCCAACTTTATACCCTACCATAAGTCTGTTAACATTACATAGTAAATAGTATTGGAGGTGGTAATAAAGACTACGTCCATCTACTCCAAACCTTTATACCCTACCATAATGTCTGTTAACAGTTACATAGTAACATAGTATTGGAGGTGTTGTATAAAGACAACGCCATCTAGTCCAACCTTATACCCTACCCATAATGTCTGTCTAACAGTTACATCAGAACATAGTATTGGAGGTTGTATAAAGATATACGTCCATTCTAGTCCAACCTTTATACCCTACCCAAATGTCTGTCTACAGTTACATAGTAACATATATGGAGGTTGTATAAGAAATACCTCCATCTAGTCCAACCTTTAACCCTACCCATAAGTCATGTTCTAACATTTACATAGTAACATAGTATTGGGGTTGTACAAAGACATATAGTCCATCTATCCAACTTTTACCCTACCCATAATGTCTGTCTAACACTTTCACAGTAAAACATAGTATGGAGGTTTTATAAAGACATACGCCATCTAGTCCAACCTTATACCCTCCATAATCTCTGTCTAACAGTTACATAGTATATAGTATTGAGGGTTGTATAAAGACAACGTCCATCTAGTCCAACCTTTATACCCTACCCATATGTCTGTCTAAACATTACATATAACATAGTATTGGAGGTTGATAAAGACATAGTCCATCTAGTCCACCTCTTTATACCCCTACTTATAATGTCTGTTTAACATTACATAGTAACATAGTATTGGAGGTTGTATAAAGACATACGTCCATCTAGTCAACCTTTATACCTACCCTAATGTCTGTCTAACAGTACATAGTAACATAGTATGGAGGTTGTATAAAGACATATGTCCATCTAGTCCAACCTTTATACCCTACCCATAATGTCGTCTAAACAGTTACATAGAACATAGTATGGAGGTTGTATAAAGACATACATCCATCTAGTCCACCTTTATACCTACCCATAAGGTCTGTCTAACAGTTACATAGTAAACATAGTATTGGAGGTTGTATAAAGGACATACGTCCATCTAGTCAACCTTATACCCACCATAATGTCTGTAACAGTTACACAGTAACATAGTATGGAGTTGTATAAAGACTACGCCCATCTAGTCCAACCTTTATACCCTACCCATAATTCTGTCTAACAGTTACATATAACAATAGTATTGGAGGTTGGTAAGACATAGGTCCATCTAGTCAACCTTTATACCTACTATAAGTTGTCTTACAGTTACATAGTAGTAACATAGTATGGAAGGTGTTATAAAGACATATGTCCATCTAGTCCAACCTTTATAGCCCTACCATAATGTCTGTATAACAGTAACTAGAACATAGTAATTGGAGGTTGTTTATAAAGACATATGTCCATCAGTCAAACCCTTTATACCTACCCATAATGTTGTCTAACAGTTAATAGTAACAAGTATGGAAGGTTGTAATAAAGACGAGTCCATCTAGTCCAATTTATACCCTACCAGATGTCGTGATAAACAGTTACATAGTAACATAGTATGGAGGTTGTATAAAGACCAAGTCCATCTAGTCCAACCTTATACCTACCCATAATGTCTGTCTAACAGTTACAAGTAGTAACATAGTATTGGAGGTTATAAAGACATACGTCCATCTAGTCCAACCTTATAAACCCTACCCTAATTTGTGTTCTTAAAAGTTACATAGTAACATAGTATTGGAGGTGTGTATAAAGACAACTCCATCTAGTCCAACCTTTATACCTACCCAAATAGTCTGTCTAACAGTTAAATAGTAACATAGTATTGGATGGTTGTATAAAGACATACGTCCATCTAGTCCAACCTTTATCCTACCCATAATGTCTGTTAACACAGTTACATAGTAACATAGTATTGGGAGGTTGTATAAGACATACGTCCATCTAGTCAACCTTTATACCCATACCCATAATGTCTGTCTAACAGTTACATATAACATAGTATTGGAGTTGTGTAAAGACATACGTCCATCTAGTCCAACCTTTATACCCTACCCATATGTCCTGTTAACAGTTACATAGTAACATAGTATTGGAGGTTGTATAAACATCCGTCCATCTAGTCCAACCTTTATACCTACCCTAATGTCTGTCTAACAGTTACATTACAGTATTGTTGTTCTAAGTCATGTCCATCTAGTAACCTAGTGTCATAAGCTAACAGTATAAATAGTATTGGAGGTGTATAAAGACATACAGTCTATGTCCATAATTCTCAATTTATATAATAACATGGGAGTTTGAATACCTTGATCTAGTAAAACCATATCTGTATTGTAAGATTTCTGTTGTACAATTATAAAAAACAAATACAAATTCTCATACAGTCATACAATGGACTAAAGAATAGATGATATAACTTTAACACTAATGTCAGTTTACACTTTACTGGCCCAAGCGACCTGCTTAATGTTGTCTAGTATAAGCGTAATATATCAAATAAGCCGACATTGTTTAAGACCATCCATGAACTATAAGTAACCATCAACAGTTTCATAACATCGTCATGCTTGCATCTATCCAGTGATGTTTTAACAGTGTACATAGATTGGAGGTGTATCCAGTTATTTCCACTGGAACTTACACCATACATCTGAACATTTAGTAACATAGGTTGAAGATAATCCATTATACAAGACTACTACCGTAGAAACAGTTTAGCTAGACATTTATTGATCGTATAATTTATCTAAACAATATTGATAAAATTAGACCGGTGTTATAAGACCCTACTGCATCTATCTATTTACCTACCCAGACGTACCCTACAAAGTAACAGGTTGTATAAGACATACGTCCATCTAGTCCAACCTAATCTATAGACCATATGTCTGTAAACAGTCGAACATTATCTTGATTGATAGCTCTGATTGATCCTTTATATTGTTTGACAATTTAACCAGACAAGTAAAAGTTCTTTGCTAGATAAGTGTACTCATAGAAATCCGTAATGGATAAGATACAACATAGTATTATTTTATAAGCCTTCCAGGTTGACAACTTTAAATTATAGGCTGATAGATGAGATATAGAATGTGAGATTGTAATACTCGTCAATGGTGGGCTTTAACTAGGTAACACACCTAGAGATTTTTCTCCTGAACGACCGTTCACATAACTTGGAGACGGCTCCTGGTCAGGAGGGAAGGGGATGTCGGTCACGGCAAAACGCCTCTGATAGTTACCGCACCGATCGCACAGTAGGACTGCATCGATTGGACAGGTTTTCCCCATTCTGATTCGGACGAAAGTTTGGTCGGTACATGGAGTCACTTCGATGTGATAATTCGAGTCGATCGAACCGATACACTGGAAAATTCGGTCGATCGGAAAGAATATATCATTGTGTGTCCCAGCTTACTCCATCTGTCATGAGAATCCAATAAAATAAAAATCAATTAGCTTCTCAATTGGTATTGTAGGTAACCTATCTAAAGACAAGTTGTTCATGGAAGGTTTCCAAGCAGGATAGAGACGTTATTTGTGGTTTGCCACCAACACCGACCAGTCGCATTGTGTTACCGTTGAGTGAAAAGTTTTAGCTGTTGTTTCTAATCTCTGCCTCGACTTCCTATACACCACCGTGTCTACGATGACCTGCACGGTGTTTGTCTCAAATGTGTCTCTGCATTTTTCAAGTAGAACTGCAGCCAAAGAAGAAAATAAAGACCATAGCAGCTATCTGAACCGGGATATATACAACAGATGTTTTTCAGTAGGAATTTCGACACTGAGGAGCAACGTTGACTATTGAGGAGTCATGAATGACTTGCCATAAAGAAAGCTCTGATTAAGCCCGGGCATTACATAATATTTAGCAGTCAATGAATCAGCATGAATAGCCAGCAGGAGTCTTTTTTAAGATCATCTATACCGTAACATTATCAATCATAGAATTTTGCCTTTCTTGATGTGCTCAATTGAATTTTTTGCAACTTTTGTAAGTGACATATGAACCCTTTATATTATTAAGAAAACTCTTCGCCGACTAGCAAAAATAACTAACTGGACGTCTGATTGATTTATACAGGGGCGGTTTTCACATAGGGACTTATATAATGAGGCCTGTTCTATTAGGGTGGGTACACACCATATAATATTTTCTAACCAACCAGCTGATATTACCGTGTATCGACAAATGACCGATACATGGACGGATTTTTTTAAAGTGTTGGGTATGTGGTAATTCACAGAGTATTGTGCGGTTCCCTAAGATTGCTCTGGCGAACTGACGGCCATGGCTCCATTTGCTGCAACCTACGGATTTGTCCCAGGCCAAAAGATCACTAGTGTTGATAGTTCGGCTGGCAAATCTTGGCCCGAGTGCACCCTGCCTTAATCTGTAGAAACCAATCAGATATGTTACTGGTCAGCTTCAGTTAAGGTGGTCCTAACATGGACGATCATGGGATTTGTTGAATAGTGGGCATGTATATGGAAAGGTTACAATGGTGACAAATCTGTCATCTGTATCATAACATCAGTGAATGGAAAAATTTTGTTGGAAGTTACGACCGCATGGGAGCTGATAACTTCATTTCTATGTAAGAAGGACAATCGTCTTAGTAGTGCATGCACAGGGCTACTCACAATCAGATTCCATGGAATTTGTGACCAAGTCTGATTGGTCAAACTTTCCAGCATCCACCCTGCCATTTAGGCTTCGGGGAGGGTGGGGAGGGGGCGTGGTTGGGGGCATATGTTATGTCATTTAGGGATGGGGCTAGTGGTCCAGGGGGTGGACAGAAGCGGGGTTAGGGACAAGGTGGCAAAAGGGGTGTGGCAAGGAGATTAGAGTCCAGTGTGGGACTCCCACGAGACCACCCCAGGAATGAGGGAGACCTCGGCAAGTCGCAGGAGGGGTGGAATACTGCTTTGCTAGTGAGTTACAGCCAATAGAATTCAACCCTATGATTGTGTGTTATAGTGAAAGTTAATCAGGCTCTTGCTTCCTGAATTAAAGCAAGATTTTCTTTCAGTTGGTAGGGATTTTGGTAATGCAGGATGGGAGTCTGCAGGCACAATGAGAGAACACAGAACATCATCAGACAAATTAATTATACAAATGCTGAATCAATAAACCTGAAACAAAAGGAAATTAGACTAAGCTTCATAAAAATAATACAGTTTTTACACATAGTGAGGCTAAGGGGGAGGGTCTAGTATGTGCTAAGGGTGTGAGTGATTGACAGGTTATTAATGCCTGCTGTGCCCCATCCCCTTGAAAAAAAGTTAAATTCTAAAGCTAGGTACCACACAGTCCAGATTTCTGAAATTGACAGACAGGATCTGCAAGATCCTGTCTGCCATCTTTCAAAGATCTGCATACACCACAGTCCAGCGTTTCCCTATGAAACTTCATAAGGGAACGCTCGGATGTGTGTGTTTCCATCGGCCGCGCTACGACTCCTCTATAGGGGTCTAGCGCAGCCGATGGAAATTTTCGGCCTCCTTTCTCGAACGAGCGTCGGCCGACCCATCGTTGGCGGCCCGCGGCTCGTTCGGGAAACGAGCGTACACACATAACGAAAAGCCCCGATACCATCGGATCGACGGTATCGGGGCTTTATAGTTAGTTGTGTGTACCCAGCTTAAGAGCTGGAATGAATCAGATTCAAGGTTGGTGCAATTAAAATCCTTATTGTTGTGGGATTACATGGGAAATGATTTAGCATGGTTTACACTCCCTTTTAAGCACTTTGAATACATTATATTGCATGTAAAGAATGGGTCTTTGCATGCAATTGGTTCTTCAACCAAAACTAACTAGAAAAAAAAGATAAACAGTTGCTTGCAAACTGCCATATTGCATTATTTCTTGCAGTACAAGGATCTCTCTAGTCAGTGACAAACACCACAACTGCTGGTCCAGAAAATGGCAGAATCACATAATGTAAAAGAATTGTGTAATCATCAATAGGGGCCTATTTATAAACCCACATATCGGTGCGTTTCATATAAGAATTAAGTCGTAAAACATTGATCGTTAGTCTTATTTTACCACCGTGGCGTCATGTTACAGGCATATTGAAAAATACTGCAACTAAATTCAAATGTCTAATACCGTGCATAGGAAAACACCCGTTGTATCGTATTTACTTCTGGTGGTCTTAACATTTTGCGATTGGGGCAAAGTTGTCGTATTGCAAAAAAATGATAACCTGTCTTTATACATGTGACCTAATAACCTTAAAAGAATACACCCATCTATTCATTTCTAAATATGTGCATCATAGATATTATCTAAGGGAATATTCTAATAAGTAAGGATTTGCTGCATCTTGATGTGCTAATAATGCTACTCAAACCATCCAGTTTATATAATAGCGGTGGGGCACTTCTAAAAGGAACCCTGAGTCTTGGAAGAAAAATAGAATGAATGAAGAGGGTTGAGTAAAAGGATGAAAGGTCAATGAATTGCATAGAGCAAGCAGATGTTTATTGGTGGTCCTGAAGAGCTGATGTATATTTCCATGTTCCTGAAGAAGAGGAATGTTTGTACTCAACATATGTCCTACAAAGAGTGAAGAGTCTTTTGTTTGGGGGTCAGGGAGATTTCTGAAGAGGACACTTTATCTCAGCCATCTCTGCATTATCAATGTAAGGTAGCTTGGAAGGTAAAGCTTGTTTGTACATTTACTTAAGTAAACTTACTAGTTTTCCATCAACAGCTGAAGAGCTTGTGTCAAACCTATTGACAGAGTAATAACATGTTAAAATACGGCTTATACGCGGTCGTGGTCATACTCTTCACTGCGCTCTTAACACATAATGATATTTTAGGGCCATGAACCTGTCGGGAGGAACATAAGGTTTGACATTACAATACATAGCAAACTTGGATTATGGTTTCAATAAATCTTAAGGGTTGTCAATGGTAGTCAATGTAAATACTTTCTTGTAATTTTATGAACAGATTTATGATGAGCTGAATTGATATCAGTTGCTCCTTTTATAGAAGGCTTGTGTAATTTTGACAAACATACAATATTTACAGTCGGACAAAAATATTGTATCAGAAGAAATGGGCAATCGGTATGTTGGTAAATCATGGCCGATCGTGCAGTTCCCTATGGGACCGTAAAATCCGTAGTTGTACTTTGCCACGATCGACTGTGAGTGGTCCGGCCATCAGCTCTCAACGGTTAGGTCAAATCTAGCTTAAGCTGGATACCATGGTCAGATCCTTTCTCCTGACGACAATTCGACCAGTCAGGCAGGAGGAAAGACAGTCAGGGCAAAAGTAGCCATGGCCGACAGTTCATCGCGACCGTTTGTGCGGCCAATAGAGGGGCTGTGGTTTTCAGATGCGTCCGATCGTCATTTGTCTGATTTGGATGACTGAACGGTCAGAGGGCAGTTGTGGCTAAATGAACGAACCCTCCATATTTTGGCCCAACCAACCAATACATGAAATGTCGGTTGGTTCGGCCGAACTATTGGATGTTGTGGACCCAGTTTTAGAACCAAGAGGAATAAAATGGCAGAAGTACAATGGGACATTGTCATGTCAAATGACCGATACCACACATGGTCCCAATATTCGCTAGTATTGGTATTTTTCGTCCATGACCAAAATGTTTGCTACTAGTGTTACTTTTTGACCACAATAAAGGATCAGTTACTACCAATATGGATTCTTATAAAACAGCCCAGTGTTTGTTTTAAGAGGGTTGGATCATCAACAACGTCCTACCGAACATTCATACACAGACGATGGGCGGTCGTGCGTGCCACCATGGCCGACCGATCCCTATATCGCGTATGGGTGATCGGTTTATGTGTGTGGTTCCCTTTGCAATGTGCCGACAGATACCAATGTGATAGATACGCATGTGTATGGCCACCTTAACACATCCCCAGTAGGATTCCTCTCCATCATTAATGTTATCTTCATCTCGGTTGCTTTATACGCAGTGACAAAGTATGTGCCCACACAAACACGTGCCAACAGAACAGAGCCATAGGGGCACATAAGGTTAGTTGTATGTGGGTCGTCAAGTCTTATTTGTGGCTTTGAAAAAATCCAGTGGAAAATTCCTTCTGAGTAGAAAACCCATTAATTATTGGGATGGATAATAAATAGTCGTCGCGAGCCAAGGATGTCTAACACCACATAAGTAAACAACATTCAGAAATAGTGCAGGAGAAATGTAACTGTGGTTCAGCCAAGCAGAGAAATATACACGAGAACTACGTCTTTATGAAACATCTCCTGGCCCCGTCATGTTTTATTTTTACACTTTAATTTTCTGTAAAATGGTTCTTCTGTATCAGGTAGATGTGTGTGGTGGATTGTGCAGAAACATTTCGTAGGATCCCAACCAATGGCTGTCCGGGTTTCAATGTGTCTGTGCAGTGTAACCACCCTGTCTGATCATGCAGAATGGTCCTCTGCAAAACCGCATAGTCCTGTCCCGTGACTGTCCCGTGACTTCATTACAAGGGATTAGAGATAAACGAATCTCAGCAGTTTCGTTCCGTTTTCGGATTCCGAAAATCCGAGAACGGAACAAATTTTTGATATAATTGAAGCGGGGCTGTGTTCGATAATTTTCGAAATAGCTTGAATGTTTCTATAATCCCAAAAATTACGACCGGAGACTACTTTCCAGTTTCCGATCGTTTCGATAATCCTCAACGTCCGATAATTATAGAAAATAGCCTCGAAGTCCGAAATCCAGATGATCCGTCCGGATTCAGGCGGATCATTCGGATTTGGAACGTGTAAGATCCCGGTCCGAGACTCCCATCTCTAGAAGTGATAAACTATGACCTGAGACACAATTCCAGAAGGCTATTGGACCCTTCCTCAAAATGCAGAAAGAGAATTGTGGGTAATCTTTTTGCATGGCAGCCCTTACACATGTTAAATTTAGAACTGTAACGCAATGTGCCTGGTCTTCCTATTAATGTCATCCAAGCAAACAAACCCTGGTGGACCTTCAGTGTTATCGGGACAAATGGACAGATAGGACAACATGGAGATTGATTATGTTGAATGTTGCAATATCTCAGCTAATCACCAGATAGGATTATCTACAAGGCAACCCTGGTACTCGCCTAGGCCCAGCTTCAGAAGCAGTAACAATACATCCATTTAGTCTAATCCAGTTTAGTCTAATCCATCCAATCCATCCAATTTAGTTTAGTCTAATCCATCTCTGCCAATCACTGATGCTGTTGCCGTTCCGGACCCTTTGTACTACTGTGCATGGAAAAGGCACGAAAAAGCAGCAGCAAGGAGCCAAAAACCACTGTGGATGGAGCACGAATAGGGGCCCCATTATTAGTGTTGCTGCGGGCCCCAGTGATTTCTAGTAACGCCACTGTGTCCAGGTAAGTATACTTTGGAGCCTAGCACACACTTTTTAACCTAGCGAGGTCTTGGGTAATAAGGTTAAGTTTAATTTTTACTTGGGGACCGGACATGCCCTTTAATTACCCAGTGAACTTAACTAAATATCCATTATGGGGATAAAGGAACAGGCACTTTCTATTATTAGAGGCGACAACAATTTACAGAAACTCCCAACCCGGTAGGGATAAATAATTGACTCTATAAATACATCTGTATATAATTCATAGTAGCAGACTATGTAAACGTTTATAAAGTTCCCTTTTCCCAGCCCCCAAAATATCCCAATACATTCCTGTTCCCTTCTCTGGGAATATCTTCCCGTGCTCGTACAATACACAGCGCTGACAGTTTATATTGAAATATATACATTATAGACAGACTGAAATACTGTCAGAAGAAGCTGGAACTCCGTCAAGAATGCCCTGAAATGTGGTCAGATAAGGAGAATGAAAGTAAGTGGAACGGAAGGGAAACCGAGATCGTCTCTCTGAATTAGGTGCCATGAGGATTGGGTCCAGGAGCTTGGTTCCATGTAATCCATACTTCTTCCTCTTGATCAATAGGAAGATAAACCAAGCCTCATATGTGCGTTTGGAACATGTAACTGATCATCAGGAATACAGTATTGGGTTTATTTACTTGTTAAAGCACTGGGCAGATTCTACGGTGGTAGAATTAGAATCCATTCACATCAGGCTCTGTCCCAAAGAGTACGATCTAACGGAGATGTTCTGAAGACACAATGGAAATAAAAACTAGGGTTGAATTTTCTGTGCATGCGACGGATTAAACTCTGCACCGGTGGAGGATAAAGTACACAAACCGTGTAATTGAGTTAAAGTGGAGATCCCCAAGGTGAAAATTTAATCCCAGTAACAAGTAGAATGCCTTCCCTTTAAACTACCAGGAAAACTGCAAAAGTATTTGACTTGAATTGTAATTAAGGCCAATTTATAAAGGCATGGCATCGCATTTTAGTGATACCGACCTTTACGGATTAGTTTAACGATCATTTAACCGATCTTTCATTTTTGATCAGTTTAGCGATCGTTACTTACAATCGTTATCGTAAATTAACAATTTAAATTCTAAATTACCAAAACGGGTAAATCTACGAGAACACATAAAACACATTGCGGTAGTTTCTGCGACAATTAACAACGCTCGGGTGAAATGTACAACCACGGATGTGCATTTACGGCTGATGTAGTACATTACCAATACCGCGCTTTATAAACATGCCCCGAACCAGCTCTTATTGGTGCACGATGCACTGGGAGTGGCAATAACGTTAGCAGCTCCTTGTGGGTTCAGATTTGTGCAACATATGGTAGCCATTAGCTGGCATTAAAGTTCCCAGGAAAAGTCATTTTCATCGATTTATTACATAACTTTCTTAGCAGTCTTCAGTTGCCACATGCCTGGTTAAAGGGGTATGTTCACCCTTAAAACAAAACAAATACAAAAAAAAATGTTTAATGTCAGTTACCTGCCCCCAACCTCAACTGAATACTGTATTTTGCCACCTACCTGTAAGATAATTATTGTCCCCATTCTGGCAGAGTAAACTGGCTCCTCCTACAATGCAGTGAATCAAGGCTCTGACAACTGACATCAGGCTCTGACAACTGACATCACAGCCAATGATTGGTTGCTGGGTTACTGCTGAATCCTCTGCACATGCTCAGCCTATAAAAGCTCACTGAGCAGAGTAAGGAGACAGATACAAATGCATGTAATAAACTGGTAAAACAGGTTGGGGTTGTGGGTGAATAAATGACAAGTCACCAGTTTTTTGTTTTTAGGCTGAACATGTCCTTTAAAATGGTGCTAATATTTATACCATTGGTTACCGTGACTTTAAGGGGGGTGACAAATTAACAAACTCCCTCTATGTTGAAGACCTTTTAACCACTTCTAATTCTAGTTGTGAATGAATTCATTTCTTTAAAGCAAAACTAAAAAATCTAAATAACAAATGATTAAATTGATGTATGACTGTCATTTAAATAATTTATAACCAAACTTCTGGTAAAAGTTACTTTGTATCTGCCTGTGCAGAGGATGAGATTTGGCGGATACAAATAACTGCACGGCTTGCATTGAAAGATTTCCGATTTCCCACCAGTGTTTCTTTGCTTTGGAATCACTTGGAAAGTGATACATTTTGGTATATAAGATAGCGAAAAAAAAAAAATGACCATATTTCTCCTTAAAAAAACATTGGTTCCTTTAATAGCTTTTTTTACCATCTTAAGCAGGAAAAGTTGGTTATGATGTCATTTTAAATTTTTCTGATATTAGTATTAAAATTGTGCGTTTTCCGCGGAGATTTGTGCTGAGAAACGCAGCCCACAAGATTGGGCCCCAACATGCCGGACAGCTACACTCGGTAAAAGCACGCACGCAAGCATGCCCGTTTTGCAAATCGCATCCATAGGGACCGCACGACGATCGTAATTTACCGACACATCTGTTTGTCGATCCGGACGAGGTTGGTCGCGGCCAGCCGACCCACACCAGCAGATATTGTCAGCCGACCGACCAAAAGTGCCGTGAATCGGTCGGCGGAAAATATCTGCTGTTGTGTACCAGCTTAGTCACTGTCAGCTCAGTTCTGAGAAGCCTTAAGCGCAAGGTGTAATAAAGTCATGTGTGGTTTATAACACCAATCTATCAATGGAACAATAGCTTGGAAATACAATTCCTTTCAGCTCGCGTGTTTGTCACACAGAATGGCCCCGGCGTATTCAGCCTATTAAAGGAGAGAAGCAAATAAGCCATATTAAATGAACTTCATATTAACCACCGGACCTGAAATGGAAAAGAAAAAAAAAGAAAGATTTATCAGCTCAAAGGTCTAAGCGACTCACGGTGAGAGTGGAAAGGACTTAGTCACACAGGCCGCTGGCGCTGATAAACAAACACAAGCAGACATCAAAGGAAATAAGAAATGCTGGGGAGATTTAGACCAAACAATAGTAGGGTGAACCATGAATGGGCAACGTGTGACATTGAGATCGTTAACCCTGTCCGCAACTCGCGTTGGATCCAAATTTATTACCATAATTCTTTATCCACTTCTAAAAAGTTTTGGTGCCATCGCATTGACTGGGCTTATATCGGTCATTGGTAGTTTGCTGAATTAGCGATTTAATTTCGCTTAGTTTAGTCCGATTGGGCCTTGTACCTACCGGTAACTGAAGTGAAATTAAAAGGCATGTTCGCCCTTAAAGCAGAAAAAAAAAAGTCAATTGTCGGTTACCTGCCCCCAACCCATCTGGTATATTATACACTTTATTACCTGCATTACTAACCAGATATTTAAGGATAATTATTCCCCATAAACTGACATCACACCCAATGATTGACTTGTTTCAACTTCTGTCTCCTCTACACATGCTCAGGTTATAAAAGCCCTTGAGCAGAGGGAGGAGGCAGATACCTTTTTGGCAGAAAGGAATAGAACTGGGTAGAGACAGACAAATATTTCAAGCCCAAAGACCGTTTTTTGAAGCCCATTTCTATCTCCTCATCTACACGTTCACATTGGTCAGTATGGTCATTAAACAAGAATGGTTTCCAGCCGGAAGGAGGCTGCCATTTTGAAACCCCCTTTCTCCAGTTTGTACTTTATTTTACTCGGCTGCCATGTGCGTTAGTAAATACTACAGGAAGGGGTTGGAACCTTCAGAAGTAAACATTCTCCTCGGGACAATCCAGGTCCGAGGCAAGCAAAAGAGTCATTTGGAAACAAGTCGTCTAAATATAAACCTTGAATGAAGCCACCTGTCAGTGTTTTGCACAGTTTGCCAATTTCCTCATTAGCACAGTTCTGTTCGATTGCCTTTATGGGAAACTCATCATCATTCTCACAAATGTCGTTTTCCCCAAGAGCGGATGAGCTGCATCCTATGTGATATTCTGGGCCCCAATCACTGCACAACAAAAAATCAATGATTATTTCTGTACGTTATACAACAGTGCAAATATTTGGGGAAGATCACTAGAGAGCCAAGCACACCATATCCCATGGAGATACAGTGATATCCTCGGAGATAAGACTGCTTGCCAATTATATTTTTTGCTTTGTGTAATTTTGTTACTGTGGGGAAATATTAACATCAATTCCGTAAAGCTTTTATTTCGCTAGTGGGGGATGTTACTGGATGTCATTGGATAACCCCAAATGTTAGATTAATACATACATAGACATACATATAGACATATAGAGAGAGAAATCATACATTGCTTTATGTAGAACAGTTGAAAATTTGGCTTCTTGATTAACTGTTGGACACAATGTAGAATTAAGTCATCAATTAACTGTCGAGGTGTTTTCGACCTATTAAATTTCTATAGCAGAACCTGTTAATTCCACCCACAATCAGGTACATTCCTATCGTATGGGAGGTCGGTTAGGGCACATATGGACATATGGGCACAGTCAAATAAAATCTTCATGGAGACAGGTAGTCGTATTTAGCGCTTTTTTTATTTAAATTGCCTTAGAATTTCTGGTCCATGAACTTGGAGCACGGTGGCTCAGTGGTTGCACTGATGCCTTGCAGCGCTGAGGTCCTGAGTTCGATTCCACCCTTGGACACATCTGCAAGGAGTTTGTATGTTTAACCCATGCTTGGGTGGGTTTCCTCTGGGCATCGGTTTCCCCCAAATCATAAAGACATACTGATAGGTTGTATGTGTTAAATAAATGTGCTTAGATTGTAAGCTCTTCAGGGCAGGGCCTGATGTGAATGTATCCATAATTGTAAGCGTACAGAAGATGTTGGCGCTAATAAATCTTAATAATCATAATAAAAAAAATAAATATTAAAGGACAACTAAGGCCTCTAAACAACAATAAAATAGAGAAAAAGTAGCAATCGGGGCCTTCAGTCATTTTGATGAAAATCTTTACATTATTAACCTTATCAATAGAGCCTTGTTTCCCATCATTCCATTCTCATGTACTTTAGTTACAGACAAGATGTTTAGTTACCCACAGAATAGTGGCCATACCCTGAAATCACACACACCCACCCCAAAATCACTAGCCCCCCCTGCCATCACCAACCCCAGCACAGTCTCCATACCCTGAATAGCTCCTCTATCATCACACACCCCCAAGTGTCCCACCCCCCGCCAGAAAAATCTGTGCGTTAATCAGTGATCTAGCACCTCCCCCTGCTGCTGCTACAGGAACAGTCTTCCGGGTAGTGCGCACAGCCAGAGGTGTAACACACCACAGTATTCTGCTTCGGGCAGTGGGGGGAGAGAGGGACGGTAGTGGTGCCTGGGGCTGTACATGTATCACTTCTGGGTTATAATTAGCACACTGCTACATAGTAGCATGCCAATTATAACAATATTATTTACACCCTGGCCCCCATAGACTTCACAAGTAGGGGTAAATGTTGGCACATTAATGCTATTTATGGAGGGGTATTTTACATTCCAATGAGGTTTACAGGTGTCATTAAAATGTGGTTTTAATTCTCCTTTAATTAATTTATTTCATGAGGTTTTATTACATATAACGTTGTATCTTAACTCCTATAGTGTGACTTTAAATATAGGAAGATGTTGTTAGTCAAGTCGAAACTTTCATAATTATTAATTAACTTTTGCCTCTATTTTTCCTTTAATACATCGGCCTGTTCAAAGCCATAACCGGAGAGGAATAAAAGAGTAAAGTGGACCTGATTCCAAGGTTAATGTCACCCTAAATAATTTGCCTTTGGCTCTCTGAAACCAATATTTTCTTTCTGTATGAAAAGGATTCAGGTCCTAAAAGGCAATGGTTGGGGCTTCTGTCTCTTGCCAGATCTAATACTTGATCTTTCAACCAGAGCAAAGGGGACAGGTTGTACTGACCTACACAAGAAGTGATTGGGTTGGGTAATGATTGGGTTAAGGTGTAACTCGTACAGAGGTTTCAAAAGGATTCAGATTAAGTTCTTTTTGTTAAAATGGTGCTAATTTCGCCCCAACCAATCAGATCTTATTTACATTTGAAAGATAAGATTGATTGGTTTTGTTGGAGCAAAATTAGCACCATTTTAACAATAAGAACTTTTATGAATAACCTGATGTTGACAATTACAGTCCGTATGTGCAACAATACAATTTGTCATTTTATGTTTTATTTATTCTCTAACTCACAACAGTATACAACATATAAAACACATTTGTAGTAGAAAAAATAAAATATAAAAAAAATAAGAACTAAAGAACTAGGAAAACTAAGGTAAATGTATCCCCTGAGAAATGTATAGTATGAGCGTGTGTGTGTACACACCTTACACCTTGGCCCACACTTACTGATTTCAGTCTTTGTTAATCTGGTCTGTGACAGGATTGGATAGAGACTACTAATAGGCAGGCCTGCTCTAACAAGTTCTGTAGTACCTTAGGACTGAGCATGTGCAAAGAACATGATGATCAGTGACCACACTGTGTGTTACATGGATGCTGGGAAATAAACCGTAAAAACCCTTATTATTAAAGGGGAACTGTGGTCCAAAATGAATTTAGGTAAATTGAGGTAAATGATAGGAATGCTCCCCTGTGAATTTTTGCAATTTATTTCCATTGTTTATTTAGCATAGTTTTAAAGATATTACATTTTTGTGTGTGATATGGCAGCAACATCACAGGTCCCCAGCACTTCTGCTTCCTGCTTGAAACTCAGTCAATCTGTCCCGTGTCTTCTCCTCCCCTTTTCAGCCCCTGGTCCCTCCCACTCATGGACCCCATGGTCCCTCCAGTTGCAGGCCCCCCATGGCCTATATCTCACAGCCCCATGTGGCCCCGCCCACTCGTGGATGTCTAATCCCCGCCCACTTATGGGTGCCGTGGGTTACTCAGACCCCCTACCTTTCTGTCCGGACTTACACAGCAGAGAGGAGGAGGGACTTCCTGTCTCCCTCACACACTGAGGGAGTCTGAGGCTGTGCTCGCCATCGGCACTGTGCAGTCATTTCTTTATATCTTGGGCTGTGGAGCATGTAGAGAGGTGGTTGATGGTCTTTTTAAAGTTAGGAAAGGGCTTTCATTTTAAACTCAACTTGTTGGAGACCACAGTTCCCTTTTAAGGTAAATTCCAGAACCCACATCAAAATGAAAGGTTAGGCACAGATTAATGCTTTTACAGTATGTCAAGGTGCTCTGCCTTCTGATCGTGTGTTGTTCTAAGGCTAAAATTTTACCTTAAATAATTGAATTGAAAATGAAACAACCGTTGGTTTCTGCTTACCTTTTAAATCATATCCTAGTCGATTTGTGCAGCATTGCCCGGTTTAGACGTAGTGCAGTGAACTGGCATGGGGAATGCTGGGAATTAAGCCCGTCAGGCAGAGATTAGGTATTTGCGTTGTGCACAGCATTTTGACATGCAACGGCCTGATAGAGTTGAATCAGTGCTATGACATTGCCGCGCATAGTCACATGGTGATATCACGCATAAGGGGGCGGGCACCCTTCAGGCTATTTAAACCCAGCTCACACATGAAGCCGGCACCATTTTGGATTTAGTACAAGGAGCAACATTTCAGCGTTCCCCATTTACCCATCCCTTGGGTTATTAGGTTTGGTTTATAAAATAGTAAGCCTGTCCCAGTATGTGTCTTGCAGGTGGTTAATGCAAAAAGCCATTACATGCCCACTGATAAATTGGAGGCTGGCATTCCAGTTCGATCTACGGCACGATTGGATCATTTCCAATGGTGTGTGATTCATATGCAAGACGTACATTCTATCTTTTGCAATTATATTAGTATTTAAAGCTGTGGCAGATTTAAACAAAGAACAAGTCTCGTGTATTCATTTCTAGATTTAATTGTGTGAAAACTGTTAATTGAGTCCTATAGGCAGGGCAGGTCAGTCTTGATATGGAACACTGTCATCTTAATAAAACCTTTACAGTTTAGCCGCTAACGGAAGTCCGGTTAAAGGGGAACTAAGGCAAAAAATATATATAAATATCCCTGCATGAATTTTAGTATTTTTAACTGCACAGAAGCAGATTGCCATATCTCTAACCTGTGAATCAGAAGCATTGTGGATAAATCCTCTGTTTATTTTATAGGCTTTTTACATGGACTCAGTTACAGTGCCCATACAATTCTCTAGCCATCTTCCTCTCCTCCCTTCCTTACAAATAACTAAGTAACTACTGGGTGATATTGCCCTTAGTCTTTCTATAATCAAAGCTGAGCACGTCAGAAAACCAATTGCTTCTCACTAGGAAGGAGGAGCTACAGAAATTAGGAAATTACTGAAACTATCAGAACTATTTGAGATAATTATTGATAATTCTCACAATGCTGTGGATTTTCTGGATAACAGTACAACTTCCCAGGATGCACCTGTTCCTTACAGTAATGTTCACATGATTGGCTACTGGCCACAGCAAAGATATGAAATACCTTGATTTTGTGTAGTATACCTATATAGGTGGCATATAAATTATTCATTTTAAAATTATAGTTTTTTCCCCTCTGAACTTCTCCTTTAAGTGTTATTAAAGCAATAGGCCCTGTTTTTGACCACGGGGGGGCGCTCTTTCATTGACACAGATCCCTGCGATGCATCATTTTTCTCCTTACAATGAATTTCTCGTGATGGAATGTGTTTTATTCAGCACCAAGGTCAGGGATGCAAAGAGAGAAAACAATCAGGCTATTGCATTGTATCTGACTCTGTTCCTAGCAAAACATGAGGATGGATATGAACTGTATGGCAGGAAGGTAGGGTCCCGTGTAGATATTGTCTGCATGATGGATAAGGACCGATAATACAGCTTGGTGACATAAATATACAGCTGTGAGGCAGTGTTACTGAATGGCGATACTGCATGGTAGGAAGATATGCATGGTATCAGATTAACTGTATGTGATTGTTAAGTATGACCGCGAAACAATAGAAAATAGAAGGAGCCATTGTAAACTACCGATTGTATCGGCTTCCAATCGCGGTGAAAATAAATTACCGGTGCGGTTGTGAAAGTCCGATAATAATTGATTTTAGGCTAATGGCGAGAAATATTAGTGTAATTTCTGATACAATCCTTTATAAATACCGGCCATAGTCCCAACACATAGCAACTTCCATGAACAATGTTAATTAAATATGAAATATTAATTATACATTAATATTATTACATAATGTGAAATATTAATGTCGATAGTTAATCCACATGTGACAATAGAATGTTGCTCTCTGGGAATCGATCTATCTATTTTCCTAATAGTAAGGATGGGTGGGGCTTACTGTCTAATCTCTATGCCAGTGCGGTACTACAAAGCATGCTGGGAGTGTAGTTTCTAAACATCTGGAGTGCCAAGGTTCGACCATCACTGCTTTGTAGGCTGATGATAGTTTGCTGGCTGCGGAATAAGATGATGTGGCTTATATCCGACTAATCCCACGTGTGGTAGTTCAGTAACTGTGTCAATCCGGTATCCACAGTGTAGGTGATAAGGAGCAGTGGGTTTCCTTACAGATGGTACTAGTTGGCTATAGATCTGAGAGCTCCATGGCACCTGATCTCTATTGTGGTGATTGGTTCAGGTTTAAAGGGAGCACCTTGTAAGTCCTCACCTATTGTTTCAATGGTCAAATGTGACAAAGATCACAGTGACTAAGTGGCGCTGATCAACTTCAAAGCCTTAAAACCTAAAGCGGCGGCAGGTAAAATGTATTTCCCACTGGCAGGGTAGAAGAAAACAAAGTCCCAGGGTTCTCTTTCAAACTTATGTGTTTTTTAAGTCACTGAACAGCAAACGCCTGGAAGTTATTCATGTTCCAGAAAATGTAACCAGAATGTCCAAGGTAGGTATAAGAGTATAGAGGGTAACAGTAGTAAAAGAGGTATAGGTAGGATAGCTAGGTAAGAGAGGTATAGGTAGGTACAGAGAGGTATAGAGAGGTATAAGTAGGTATAGAGGTATAGGTAAGTATAAGTAGGTATAAGTAAGTATAGAGAGTCATAGGTAGGTAAAGAGAGGTATAGGTAGGTAAAGAGAGGTTAAAAGTAGGTAAAGAGAGGTATAGAGGTACAGAAATGTATAGGTATTTAAAGGGAGGTATAGGTAGGTACAGAGAGATATAGGTAGGTATAGAGAGGTATAGGTAGGTAGGTACATAGAGTGATAGGTAGGTATATAGATGTATAGGTAGGCAGAGAAGGATAGTAGGTATTAGAGAAATATAGGTGGGTAAAGAGTGGTAAAAATAGGTAAAGAGCATTATAGGTAACATTATAGGTAAGTAAAGAGAGGTATGGGTAGGTAGAGAGTTAAAGGCAGGTTATAGAGAGGGATAGGTAGGTACAGAGAGTCATAGGTAGGTACAGAGAGGTAGAGGTAGGTAGGTACATAGAGTGATAGGTAGGTATATAGATGTTAGAGTAGGATAGGCTAGTAGAATGATAGGTAGGTAAGAGAAGTATAGGTAGGTTAGAGAAAATATAGGTGGGTAAAGAGTGGTAAAAATAGGTAAAGAGCATTATAGTAATATTATAGGTAGTAAAGAGAGGTATGGGTAGGTAGAGAGTTAAAGGCAGGTATAGAGAGGTATAGGTAGGTACAGAGAGTATAGGTAGTACAGAGAGTTACAGGTAGGTACAGAGAGGTATAGGTAGGTACAGAGAGGTATAGGTATGTATAAAGAGGTATAGGTAGGTACATAGAAGTTTAAAGTAGGTAAATAGATGGTTAGAGAGTCATAGGTAGGTAAAGAGAGTCATAGGTAGGTAAAGAGAGTTATAGGTAGGTAAAGAGAGGAATAGGTAGGTAAAGAGAGGTATAGGTAGGTACAGAGAGGTATAGGTA
>JAACNH010004933.1:0-22200 GCA_019447015.1 Hymenochirus boettgeri | reverse complement strand
GTTGCAAGTTATAAAGAAACAGGTCTGATCTTTCTATGGATGTTTTGTGAATGTTGGGGAAATGTCACAGGAACGTCAGAAGGTTAAGTATATATATATACTAATATGTATTGTATTAGTGTTTTCTGTTATGTTTATGGTTTATTGAGTTGTATCCATTTTGAATGTTTTTGTGAGGTTATGTTGTTATTAGAGAGAGTTAGCTCAGATTTATCCATGCTACTATCTTTTTTTCCAATTCCGTTTTGGAATCTGTAAATGCCCAAAATATTGTCCTTAAGTGAACCTCTGTAATAACATCCTGAATCCAGAGATTTCGTAACTGATGAATACCTGAATCCAGAGATTTCTGTAACTGATGACATATCTGAATCCAGTGAATCGTAACTGATGACATACCTGAATCCAGTGAATTCTGTAACTGATGACATACTAATCCAGGAATTCTGTAACTATGACATACCTGAATCCAGTGAATTCTGTAACTGATGACATACCTGAATCCAGAGAATTCTGTAACTATGACATGCCTAAATCCAATGAATTCTGTAACTGATGACATACCGAATCCAGAAATTCGTAACTGATGACATACCTGAATCCAGAGAATTCTGAACTGATGACATACCTGAATCCAGTGAATTCTGTAACGAGACATACCTGAATCCAGAGAATTTGTAACTAATGACATACCTGAATCCAGTGAATTTGTAACTGATGACCTACCTGAATCAGAGAATTCTGTAACTGATGACATGCCTAAATCCAATGAATTCTGTAACTGATGACAGTAACTGAATCCAGAGAATTATGTAACTGATGACATTACCTGAATCCAGAGAATTCTGTAACTGATGACATACCTGAATCCAGAGAATTCTGTAACTGATGACATACCTGAATCCAGAGAATTTTGTAACTGATGACATACCTGAATCCATCGATTTCTGTAACTGATGACATACCTGAATCCATCGATTTCTGTAACTGATGACATATCTGAATCTAGAGAATTCTGTAACTGATGACATACCTGAATCCATTGGTTTCTGTAACTGATGACATACCTGAATCCAGAGAATTCTGTAACCGATGACATACCTGAATCCAGATAATTCTGTAACTGATGACATACCTAAATCCAGTGAATTCTGTAACTGATACCATACCTGATCCAGAGAATTCTGAAACTGGGACATACCTGAATCCAGGAGAATTCTGTAACTAACGATATACCTGAATCCAGTGAATTCTGTAACTGGTGACATACCTGATCCATCGATTTCTGTAACTGATGACAAACCTGAATCCAGAGATTTCTGGAACTGATAACATGCCTGAATCCAGAGATTTCTGTAACTGTTGACATACCTTTATCCAGAGAATTCTTGAAACTGATGACATACCTGAATCCAGAGAATTCTGTAATTGATGACATACCTGAATCCAAAGAGTTCTGTAACTAATGACATATCTGAATCCATCGATTTCTGTAACTGAGGCATACCTGAATCCATCGATTTCTGTAACTGATGACAAACCTGAATCCAGAGAATTCTGTAACTGATGACATACCTGAATCCAGAGAATTCTAAATGATGAACATCTGAATCTAGAGAATTCTTAACTGATAACATACCTGAAACATCAATTTCTGTAACTGATGACATACCTGAATCCATCGATTTCTGTAAAAGAGTTAAAAAGAACAGGTCTGATCTTTCTATGGATGTTTTGTGAATGTTGGGGAAATGTCACAGGAACGTCAGAAGGTTAAGTATAATATATATACTAATATGTATTGTATTAGGTGTTTTCTGTTATGTTATGGTTTATTGAGTTGTATCCATTTTGAATGTTTTTTGTGATGTTATGTTGTTATTAGAGAGCTCTTAGCTCAGATTTATCCATGCTACTATCGTTTTTTTTTTCCAGATTCCGTTTTGGAATCGTGTAAATGCCCAAAATATTGTCCTTAACGTGAACCTCTGTAAATAACATACCTGGAATCCAGAGATTTCTGTAACTGATGACATACTGAATCCAGAGAATTTCTGTAACTGATGACATATCTGAATCCAGTGAATTCTGTAACTGATGACATACCTAATCCAGAAAGTCTGTAACTGATGACATACCTGAATCCAGAGAATTCTGTAACTGATGAACATACCTGAATCCAGTGAATTCTGTAACTGATGACATACCTGAATCCAGAGATTCTGTAACTAATGACATACCTGAATCCAGTGAATTCTGTAAACTGATGACATACCTGAATCCAGAGAATTCTGTAACTGATGACATGCCTAAATCCAATGAATTCTGTAACTGATGACAACCTGAATCCAGAGATTCTGTACTGATGACATACCTGAATCCAGAGAATTCTGTAACTGATGACTACCTGAATCCAGAGAATTCTGTAACTGATGACATACCTGAATCCAGAGAATTTTGTAACTGATGACATCCTGAATCCCATGCTTTCTGTAACTGATGACATACTGAATCTAGAGATTTGTAACTGATGACATACTGAATCCATTGGTTTCTGTAACTGATGGCATACCTGAATCCAGAGAATTCTGTAACCGATGACACCTGAATCCAGATAATTCTGTAACTGTGACATACCTAAATCCAGTGAATTCTGTAACTGATACCATACCTGAATCCAGAGAATTCTGAAACTGATGACATACCTAATCCAGAGAATTCTGTAAACTAATGATATACTGAATCCAGTGAATTCTGTAACTGGTGACATACCTGAATCCATCGATTTGTAATGATGACAAACTGAATCCAGAGATTTCTGTAACTGATAACATGCCTGAATCCAGAGATTTCTGTAACTGTTGACATACCGTATCCAGAGAATTCTGAAAATGATGACATACCTGAATCCAGAGAATTCTGTAATTGAGACATACCTGAATCCAAAGAGTTCTGTAACTAATGACATCTGAATCCATGATTTCTGTAACTGATGGCATACCTGAATCCATCGATTTGTAACTGTGACAAACCTGAATCCAGAGAATTCTGTAACTGATGACATACCTGAATAGAGAATTCTAACTGATGACATCTGATCTAGAGAATTCTGTAACTGATAACATACCTGACCATCAATTTCTGTAATGCTGACATACCTGAATCCATCGATTCTGTAACTGAGTGACATTCCTGAATCCATCGATTCTGTAACTGATGACATACCTGAATCCATCGATTTCTGTAACTGATGACATACCTGAATCCAGAGAATTCTGAACTATGATGACATATCTGAATCCAGAGAATTCTGTAACTGATGACATACCTGAATCCAGAGAATTCTGAACTGATGACATACCTGAATGCAGAGAATTCTTAACTGGTGACATATCTGAATCCACGATTTCTGTAAATGATGACATACCTGAATCCAGAGAATTCGTAACTGATGACATACCTGAATCCAGAGATTTCTGTAACTTTGACATACTGAATCCAGACAATTCTGTAACTGATGACATAACTGAATCCAGAGAATTCTGTAACTGATGACATACCTGAATGCAGAGAATTCTGTAACTGATGACATATCTGAATCCATCGATTCTTTAACTGATGACATACCGAATCCAGAGAATTCTGTAAACTGATGACATACCTGAATGCAGGAGATTTCGTAAACTGATGACATACTGAATGCATCGATTTCAGTAACTGATGACATACCAAAATCCAGAGAATTTGTATTGTGTCATAGGCCTGTGTATACATGGTCAGTGTTTCATTGACAGATTTACCAATCAATATACCAAATATCTGGGTTATTCAATAAAAGTTCTTATCATTTATAATGGTGCTAATCTTGCCCCAACCAATCAAATGTTAGCTTTCAAATGTTAAAAACACTGATTGGTTTGGGGCAAATTTAGCACCATTTTAAACGATAAGAACTTTTATTGAATCTCCCTGAATGTGTGTAAAAGGGACCATTTATTGTTAACAATTTAATTGTTCATTTGCTAAAAAATTGGTGTCCATGGCCAATTCTAGGATTAATAGGGGCTAAAATATTGTGCACACTTTGTGCCTCATTACACTTAGCATCAGCATAGATTAAGTCCTTTCCTATATTTTAGCCCTTTTGCCACAATATTTCCCCATAATACCCACATATCGATTGGATTGGACATGGATCTCCCTAACTGCTACTTTTGACAAACAACAACCATCGCATCTATAAGAGAAAGCACACGTTTTACTTTTGCGCTGTTGACAAATTTAGCTGACTTTTAATGGAAACTCTCAGTCATGCAAAAATCTATAAATGAATAAACTAACAAACATTCCATTGCTCTAGATCAAAGCAAACATATGTAAATTGTGCTGCTGTTGATAGTCTAAACTTTCTGTTTCCATGGTTAATTTGAAAGCTCTTCGTGTGGTTATTCTGACAAGTATTTTTAAATTGCAGCAACCGTAGAAAAAAAATAATCATTTCGGAACTCTTTCTTCTTCGGAATGAATTTTTTTTAACATAGAAAACGTGTTTAAAAAATTGTTTTTTTTTTACGTTAGCTGTTGCCACCCGGCACTGCTTGCTACATTTAAGTTTGGATCCACCAAACTCAAGATCCTTTCCCAACAGATATTCCTTAAACACAGAGCCAATTATTGTATAAGTCCAAAGTGCTTCACCTTACAATTATTAACACTGAATCTCATCTGCCACTTAGCAGCCCAATGTGACAATCTATTCAGATCCAGCTGCAAATATTGCACTTGCTATAGCTTGTGTTATCTGCAAACACAGAGACCTTGCTGACAAATCATTAATAAACAGATTAATAGAAGTGAATACAACATAGAACCCTTGGCACCCCTATCAACCAATTTTCTATCCATGTACAAATGTGTCACCCCAGCCGGGCTCACAGACCTTAGCTTATACCATAATTCATCAATGTGGCACAGTTTAAAAAGCCATAGCAAAATCCACATATACAACATCTAATGCTTTTCCAGATTTCAAATTTCTACTTACTTCCTTAAAAAAGCCAAGCCAGTTTGTTTGACAGATCTATTCTAAATCACTGCTGATTACTTGAGGTCAGTCTTGAGGAAGGGGGCTTAGCTCCCCAAAACTTCACAAGCTTGTTTATACAGTTTTTTAAGTTAAAAAAAAGTTCCCAGAAATAGACTTACCCACCTTTAGAGATGGCTGAAACTGTCAAGTTTCGTTTGTTTTTAGGATTTACGGATCACTGGAAATCCCTAAGATTCAAAAATCCGAAATGGCAACAAATTTCGGGACTTCGGGCCCTTTTTCGGTAATTATCAAACGTTCAAGACTATTTTCGAAAATAGCCTTGAAAGTTCGATTATCCTTGAAAATACGATCGGAAACTATCTCGAGTTTCCATTTAATTTCATGGACATGGACTGGTGCCCGTTAGAGAGAGAGAAAGAGGAGAGACAAGGGAACGAGGTTCAGCAAGTCTATTACATTTAAAATTCCCTAGGGGCATCCCCTACATTAAAGAAATGTGTGATATGTTATATTATTTATTAAATGAATTGCAGAGCTGAGGTATCCGGAAGGGATGTGGGGTAGAGCTACCCTGCGCATGCCATAGCCCTCCAGGAGGACAGGGAAGGAGCATATACCAGATGACTCACTGACAGCTTCTACTCTTCAGTTTCCTGGACTTTCCACATGCACTGCAAGAGAACCATAAGGGCAGAGTAGAAAGGTAAGGATTTTGTTAACACTACACAGTGGAGCCAGTAGTGGGACAGATTATAGTTTGAGGGTTGGACATGCCCTTTAACCTTATTTAGTTTTCTTAATCATATCCTCAGTTAACCAAAGTGCAATTGCATTTTTTATTCCATTATTGCTACTATACTGTACTTGGATCTTCTACAGTGTATACAGAGGGATTTGTTTACTATTCATTCAATTCATTTTGAAAGATCACTTGATTTATACCCTGTGCTGTGGTCAGTACTGAGCTGTACAGTCCAAGGAACACTCCACAAGTAGATAGGTGCAGTCCCCTAGCCCTTCACTCCAAGGGCCAGAAGTTCTCTAGCACAAGAAAGATATTGGGGAGCACACTAATCAGGTGAATTCACAACTATTATTGTAACAACACATACAACGTTTCAGGACGCCCTGTCCCTTCTCTCAGTTTAGTTGTGAATTCACCTGATTAGTGTGCTCTCCATATCTTTCTTGCCATATCAGATTCTGTAATACCCCTTCTTCTTCCCAGGATGCATCATTCCTTGGAATGTTCCTAATGGGGCCCATAATGGAACAATTAATATCATAAGATTGATAGATGTATGATTGGGATAGGTCCGCTAAAAATATTACTGTTGACCTGATAGGAAAAAATCATACTACAATCGTACGATCGGTCACACACACCGCTGATCGTATGATATTGGGATAATAACTGGGTAATTCCACCCCCACCAGGACCTCGGGACACCCCACCTCCCTCAAATAGATACTGAATGTATGCAGCAAGCTTATCTACTTCTGAACCAATGTTTTTTAGAACAAAAACTAAATGAGATTGTAGGAGCGGGTACAGTATTGCATGTCCAACAATACAAGATCTGGCAATTGTTACCAAAATCTGGGGGTAGATGGTGTTGTTAGTGTTCCCCACTGGCATAACAAAAATACCCAAGACTGGCATCTTTTACTGCATCTGAGATATGGGAACGCAGAAAACATCAAATATTTTTGCAAATCGTAAATAATAATACATTCATGACGTTTGAACATTTAAAACAGAGGTATGATATTCCTGATGTCTTCCTGATATTCCTAATGCCGAACATACCACTAAGATACTCAGGGTATTCAATAAAAGTTCTTATCGTAAAAATGGTGCTAATTTTTCCCCAACCAATGAGATATTATTTAACTTTGAAAGCTAACATCTGATTGGTTGGGGAAAAATTAGCACCATTTAACAATAAGAACTTTTATTGAATCTCCCTGATTGTCTTAATTGGAATTTCAGGGCTCAATACCGATTCCCAAAGTAAACCACCCAGTAATCCGGATATTGAAAATATGAGTGGAGAGAAGACTAGTCTCTCGTATATATGCCAGCTGGTGGATACTTAGTTCACCACAGATACATCCACTATATAACTAAATGGAGTAGATACATTCCTACTTTAGGAACTGATGATTGGGAAGACCTATCAGAGAGACACCTCATGGCATCACAAGCGGCAAACAAGAAAATTGATTCAATTTTATATTCTACATCAAGTTTATATAACGCATAATAGAATAGCTCCTAAGTTGTATCCCTGAGGTGGACTCCTGTCAAGATACAATTTAACATCTTAAGAGAAACTTTTTTTATGCAAGGAAATTATATTTTCAAGTCTATATTTATCAATGAAATAGGTCTATAGCTATGGCATAGTTGTGGATCTTTATTAGCTTTGGGTAGTACTGTGATGTAGGCTTTGTAATGCTGTGGTGGGGAAGGGGCAGTCAGGTCCAATAGGATTAATGCTTTCAGATTGTGGTGAGATTTCTTTTTGCCATTGTTTGTATATCCATCTGGACCTGGGCTTTTTTGTTGGTATAAGTTTTTATTAATATGCTTTATTTCCTCAGGGGAAAAGGGGTTTTTAGTTCTAGGGATTGGTTTGTTGAGAGGTTGGGTAATCCTGTGTTTTATATATTGTTTCATCGATTCCCTTATATGTGATGGTAACTTGTTTGAGGGTTTACAGAGTAAGTTTGCTTAATCTAGTTGGAAAGCTGATGCAATCATTTCCGACTTGGTCACATTTAGAGATGTCTAACTCACTAGTTTCGTTCGTTTCGATTCATTCGAATTCATCCGAATTCCGATATTTTTGACTGTACGGGCTACATTTGAAATAGCCTTGAATGTTCGAAAATTATCGAAAAAAAGATCGGAGACCCTTTTCGAGTTCCGATCGTAATTTAGAAGTTTTCAAACGTTTGAGGCTATTTTTGAAAATGATTGAAAATAGCCCCGTACATTCGAAAATTATCGAAAAAAGTCTTCCGAATCCCGAATCGGATTCGGAATGGATCTTTTGGATTCGGAAACGAGGGGTTCCGTCGGATCCGGGTTCGTGTCACAATCGTGGATTTGTTGATTTTAAATTGGACACATAAGATTTACAGATTATTACGAAGCGAGCTAGCCAAGGGTCGTTTGTGAATATATATATTTTCTGAGCATGTTGGATTTTTTAGATTCAGAATTTTGTCTATAGCTTCTAATGTTCTTTCTTGCTTTTTAAGTTCTTGTAGTATATTAGGGTTTAAGTCTGATTTATGTTTAATTTCGAGCTCAGTTACTTTTTTATAAATTTGATATTTGTTGACATTGTTTTAATTCTGGAGCCTGTTGAATTAGGTGCCCCTATAACACACTTTAGTGTTCCCACTGGATTGGAAAAGGCGTGGTATCAAGTCGTTAATAGCTAAACACACTGAGGGTCATTTAGTAAACTTTTTCGTTTCATGTCCGGCATGTCAATCTGGATAATATTGGGGCATGGTGGACCATATTATTAGCCTCTGGAGCACTTAATTCCAGGAGAGTAGTGCAGGTGAGGTAAGTATCATATCTAGGTGAGAAATGGACCGGAGAGAAAAGTATAGTCTCTCTCTTAAGGGTGTAGATCGCCAATGTTTTCTATATCATTTCGTGTAATTTGTGTTTTAGTCTATTTATGTATGAGTTTGGATTTAGCACTAAGTTAAAATCTCCCCTAAGGTAGTAAGTCATCATTAAAATCTTGGAGGCGATCTAGGAATAAAATTCCTGTCTTAATTTGCCCAGTATTGGGTAGGATATACTGGCCAGTGTGATTTAGTTAGTGATTAAAGTGCTAGGAATCTACCATTGTGGTCTGAAATGGAATCTAGTATTTGAACTGGACATCTTTGTGACATGCAATGGCCACTCCATCTCCTTTTGATTTGGAGTCAGGGTTATTAAAAATACCACTAGGAGAGGAAAGTATTTGTTTTTGAATGTAGGGGTAGCATCAGTTTTAAAGTGTGTCTCTTGAAAGAAAGCAATGTCCCGACATTAAGTTGGTTATTAATAGTTAGTCGACCCAATATTGAGGTTAAGATGTTTTTATAGAAGAGGTAACCTGATTATTGTTGGATTTGTTCTGATTGTTTCCTTATTTGGTTTTTGAATGTCTGGATGGCTGATTGAGGCAATTGCCATGTTTATAATTTTTTGTTGTAGATATGGAGTGTCCCAGTCTGGAGAGTCATGGGCAGAGAGATCCATTTTTTGTTGTTGTAGATATTGGAGTGTCCAGTCTGGGAGAGTCATGGGCGAGAGATCCATTTTAAATTATAGATATTGGAGTGTCCAGTGGGAGAGTCCATGGGCGAGAGATCCATTTTTTAAATTATAGAATTGGAGTGTCCCAGTCTAGGAGAGTTTTTGAAAAGTGGTAGTTGTTCTGGTTCTCGGAGTATTGCCCAGGTTCCATTTTAATGTGCTTGGTGAGAGAAGGGAATCCCATTTGTAGGGGATGCCTCGGTCCGTAATGTGGTACCAATGGTCTCATGGCCCTGCGTTGTTGAGGGTTCATGCTGAGCGTACGACGAAAAGTAAGATTGGGACCCATAAAGTCGATTTTTGTACATTCCCTCACTCTTGCCTTATCTGTTGTTTAGTACATATTTTGTTTAGCACTATTGACATCCCTTGGTTTTGTTTTCACCTATGTCGTCGACGGGTCTTAGTGCTCGTGGGCTCTTTCTATGTCAATTGTGGTATCTCCTGATGACCTAGGAGCATGTTAAAAAAATTTTGGTGTAGAGTATAAATCTTAAACTCTACGGATTCTGGTAGGCCCCTTAAAGGTACGTTCTTGCGCCTTCTGTATTCAAATCGATTAGGTTCCATAAGGCTCGAATAGATGGTGTTTGGGATTGGCTTTGTAGAGTTTAGTTCTGAAACGTTTGCCTCTTGACCAGAGATTGTAGTTTCTATTGTGTTTCTATGTCAATGAGGTCTCCCTAAGGCCTGCTTTTTCTCTTTAGCACATTTGCTCGACCTTTGTAACTAGCTGTGCAAAATCTTTCTTAGTTGGTAGGGATTGTTAGTAAGGTGCTATGAAAGTTGTCTATATTACCTAGTTTGCGACCATTCTTCATCAGAGTCTCTGTTACTCTATCGGATATTGGTGGTTTCAGGCTTCTATCTCGCGCCATTTTGTCCATAGCATTGGAAGCGGAATTTTTAAAGTACTGGGTGAGATACCGAGTGGGATTGTTGGAGCAGATGATTTAGTTACTTTAGGTTTCCCCATTTTGGGTTTGAGTCATGTTATTTGGTCTGTGGGGGCTCTTCTAAGTCGGGATAGTGCAGGAGCTCCTGTCCATGCGACGGTTAGGCGAACGGTGGCCTTGCCCCCGATGAGAATCTTTTTTATTGTAAAAACGTGTTGAAATTGTATTAATTGGGTAGAAGAGATATTTGAAACAAATAAACGGGTTTAATAAAAAAAAAAAGCATTTGTTTTGGGCCACAACTTCTCCTTTAAAAACTGACCTTATATACAAAATCTCTAAAAGCCCCAATTAGCATTTGAAGTAAATACTGCAGATACTTCAATTCATTGGTTAGTGCTTTTTGTTGCGTTCAGCACCAACACACGCGTACAGTTGGGGGAGAGTTAATGCCACGGGTAGGAACTGAAAATAGATCCTTTTAATTTAAAAGACAGTAAAATTTAACAATAGGAAAATCATCATTTTGAACTATACATTGTGATAAGTTCTGTACTTTTGGTGCTTGGACGTGTTTCGTCATCCAAAAATGGCCAGTTTATGTTCTTATACTTCAAAACCATTTAGTCTAAATGCAGTCTCATCTAAGATGGTTCATGACTGCTGTTAAATTACAGAACCGGAGCAGCATTTAATTTCCATACTTCAGATAAAAACAATCGATTAGAAAAAAGTCTCCCAGTGAGGGGTCACATTAAATTTGTATATATGAACATGTAGGTTTCCTCCCCTCCTGGGAAATTCATTAATAGACAGTAATTATTGCTACATTCACACCTTATGAAATAATTAACATGAATTCAGATCACATTATGACCCCATGTACAAAAACTCAATGAGACTAGCAATGGAGAAACTTGTTATTACAGGTTTCTATATGATAAATACAGCACATGACGGTATTGTACCATGGGTCAAGGGTATCTAAATTGAAAATGGCTCTAAAAAGTTCACCCCAACACAATTTCCTCCTTTTACTGGGTCCACACTGCGCGATAGGTTGTCTCACATATGGTAATTTGGGTAGGTTTATGTATTACAGTAATTTGATTTGTTTGTTTGATATTTACACTTGGACCCCCAAAATAGTTCATCGCTGACAACAAAACCCAAACCCATTCAACTAAACACGCGATTATATCCATGATGTAAGATACAAAATTCAACATTGATGCTTAACAAACCTTTGTAATTCCAGCTACATTGGTGTTACAAGAGATCTATGTGTTGGCTTGGGATCTTCCCATGCAGTCCATGTGCCTTAGCAACGTTTATTTTTTCTATATCCTTGGATTAATAAGTAGTTATCCCGATCACTTTCAGTAATGTAAGAATTGTTTGTTCATGCAGATCCATGTTCAACAATAAGCAGTTCAAAGTATGTATTCACCCTGCGAGTGTTTTTTAAAAACCAATTTAGGGGTGTACCATGTTTCCTAAACTGTATTTTTTTTTTTAGTATAATGCTTTTATTCTTATGGACTAATTAACATTTCTGACTCTAAGAGCTATTAACAGACTACCCCTAGAATTTACAGGGTTAAACTCCATAAAACCCAAGGTGATGTAACCAATGGTTCTATGGGGATCCTAGTATAGGGAACTGACATTGATAGTGATATATAATATGGTTGTTCCCCGATTGTACATCATACTATATGTAATTGTAATTCTTACATTAAGCTCCCAAAGTGCACCTATGCATACTAATTATATACACATTCATATTTAAAATATGTCCTTTTTAGGGCTGGCCATTAGATTTACAGTAATTTTAGAACTGTCTTACTTTGCATAATCTCTATACCATACTTCATTTTCCTGGATATGGAATGGTGGTGGCTTTGATATTAATGTCTAGTACACATGTTGGCTGGAAAGGTGGGACATCCCTTTTTATAACACTGTGGATGTATTGGTGTCCCAATACTTGAAGACTCTCTGTATGTCAAAGCCCAATCACATGTTTCAGACCCGCACTGTCAGATTTCTTATTGTCCACACCTGACTGCTGCATTTTATGAATTGAAACTCAGGTTTAAAAACAAGGTTTCTTTGTGGAATGGTTCGGTTTGAAACCAAGCACAGAGCAAAGGTGATATTGCAACCATCGATCAAGATTGAATGGGGCACTGCATACAGCTCACTATGTGATTATAGCTGCTTCGTGCCCAAATACACTGAAGTACAGTTGGTCAGACGCATCAGATATAAATGGCATGAATATTTTTATTAACCGGTATGTGACCAAAATCCTGAACAAGCTTTCTCAACCATGCATTAATGTTCATGAGACCCAAGAAGTTAAATATAACAATTGAAGTGCTCTTTTGTATTTGTGCAGTTAGCATTTTAACCATGATAGCAAAAACAAGGCTCCAATTTACTGCTTGGGTATTACCACTTGGGTAATCATAAGCTTTTTGCCAAACAGTGTTACTAGATGGGTTTAGCAGAGGGTCAAATGTGAAAACTTCATCAGCCAAAAAAAGAGAGAGAGAAGAGAAAAAAGAGAGACAGAGAGAGAGTGAAGAAAGGGATAAAGAGTGTGTGGTGAGAGGAGAGAGAGAGGCGATAAGAAGAGAGAGAAAGAGAGGGGGGAGCGATAAGAGCAGAAATAAGAGAGTTCGTCTGTGTGGGTGGGGGAGAAATTAAATGAGAGAGAGTGTGAGAAGGAAGAGAGGAATGTGTGTGTTTGTGTGGTGTAAGAGAGAGATGATAGCTATGTAGTGTGAGAGATAATGGAGTGTGTGAGAGTATAAGCGTGTGTGAGAGAGAATGAGGGTGTGAGAGTAAGCGTGTGAGAGACGAGAGTGAGTGTGTTTGTGTGTTGAGAGTGGGTGGATGAGGCAAAGAGTGAGTGTGTGTGAGAGAGTGTGTGAGAGAGAGAGTGAGTGTGAGAGAGTAGAGTGTTGTAGAGCGAGCTGTCGTGAGAGAGAGAGATGTGACGAGAGTAAGTGTAAGAGGAGATGTGTGTGTGAAAAGAGAGTTGAGAGAGCGTGTGGTGTGTGTGTGAGAGTGTGTGTGAGAGAGTGTAAGAGAGGGAGTTTGTGAGAGACAATGTGAGAGAGTGAGTGTGTGAGAAAGAGTGTGTGTGAGAGAGGTGTGAGAGAGTGTTTGAGAGTGTGGTGAGAGAGAGTGTGTGAGAGAGTGAGTGTGTGTGAGAGAGAATATAAGAGAGAGAGTGTGTAAAAGAGTGTTGTGACGAGAGAGTGTGGAGAGTGTGGGGAGAGTGTCGTGGAGAGAGAGTGTGTGAGAGAGTGAGTGTGTGTGCGAGTGTGTCTGTGAGAGAGAGTATAAGAGAGAGAGAGTGTCGTAAAGAGTGTGTGAGAAGTGAGTGTGGTGTGAGAGTGTGGTGAGAGAGAGTATAAGCGGGGGGGGGAGGTGTGTGAGAGAGTGAGTGGTGTGATATGTGGATGAGAGAGAGGTATAAGAGAGAGAGTGTGTGAGAGAAGTGAGTGGAATGCATATTTTTCATGGAATCTGACCAAATACTAAAACATTGGGTGTTCACATGCAATAAATTTCATATTATTAACATTACTAAGTGTGTAACGTTATTAGAGGAGAATGTCTAATAACAATAACTTCCAGGTGATTCCCCATGTTTAATAAGAAGGAATATTTTATAGGAAAACTAAAACATCTAAACCTTTTTCCAATTATTTAATGTTCCTCTCTCTGCTGGAGATGTAAGCCCCATTACCAGTATAACGCTGCGGGAGATGTAAGGGCCCCATTCCAGTATAAGGCTGCCTGAGATTGTAAGCCCAATTCCCAGTATAATGCTGCTGGAGATGTAAGCCCTTCCCAGATAACGCTGCTGGAGATTTAAGACCCGAACATTCCCAGTATAAGGCTGCGGAGATGGAAGCCCCCAATTCCCAGTATAATGCGGCGTGGAGATGTAAGCCCCCTTCCAGTATAATGCTGGTGAGAGGTAAGCCCCTTAATTCCACCAGTATTATGTTGGTGGAGATTGTAAGCCCATTCCCAGTAAAGGCTGATGAGAGATGTAAGCCCCATTCATGTATAAGGCTGGTGAGATGTTGTACGCCCCATTCCAGTTATAAATTAATGTGGAGATGTAACCCCCATTCCCAGTATAAGGATCTGAGATGTAAGCCCTCCAGTATAACATGGTGGACGATGTAAGCCCCATTCCCATTATAATGCTGTGGAGATGTAAAGCCCCATTCCCGGGTATTAACGTGCTGGAGATGTAAGCCCCATCCCAGTAGTTAACGATGCTGGAGAGTAAGCCCCTATCCAGATATAATCTCTTTGCGGAGCTGTAAGCCCCAATTCCCGATAATGTGGTGGAGATTTCGTGTAAGCCCCAATTCCCAGTATAATGCTGATGGAGATGTAAGCCCCATTCCCCTAGATAATGCTGGTGGGCGATATTGTGTAAGGCCCCTTCCAGTATAATGCTGCTGGAAGATGTAAGCCCTTCAGTAAATGCTGGTGGGGATTGAAGCCCCATGCCAGTAAATGCCGCTGGAGATAGATGTAAGCCCATTCCCAGTATAACGCTGGTGGGATGTGAGCCCCCTAATCCCCCCGACAGTCTCGTCACTGAGCGAGGTATAGGTACAATTAACCATTCCCAGTATAGGGTGGTGGAGATGAAGCCCCATTCCCATGTAATGATGCTGGAGATGTTAGCCCCATTCCAGTATAAGGCTGGAATGGTGGAGGAGATGTAAGCCCATTCCCAGTATAAGGATGCTTGGCGATAGTAAGCCCATTCCCGTATAACGGCTGGGAGATTGTAAGCCCATTACCAGTATAGGGCATGGTGGAGATGTAGCCCCATTCACATATAATGCTGATGGAGATGTTAGACCCATTTCCAGTATATGATGCTGGAATGTAAGCCCCCTTCCCAGTATAATGCTGGTTGAAGATTGTAAGCCCCATTTCCCAGTATAAGGCTGGTGAAGATGTAAAGCCCCATTCCCAGCATAGGGCTGGTGGAGATGTAAGCCCCATTCCAGATAATGCTGCTGGAGATGTAGCCCCATTCCCAGTATAAGGTGGTGGCGATGTAAGCCCCCTTCCCCGTATAAGGCTGCTGGCGATGTAAGCCCCATTCCCAGTATAATGTGGTGAAGATGTAAGCCCCATTCCAGATATAGGGCTGGTGGAGATGTAAGCCCCATTCCATGTATAATGCTGCTGGAGATGTGCCCCATGCCCCGTATTAAGGCTGGTGGCGATTGTAAGCCCCATCCCAGTATAATGCTGTGGAGATGTAAGCCCCATTCCAGTTCTAATGCTGGTGGAGAGTAAGCCCATTCCCAGTATAATGCTGGTGGAGATGGAACCCCCATTCCCAGTATAAGGCTTCTGGAGTGTAAAGCCCCATTCCCCAGTATAAGGTGGCGGTGGAGATGTAAGCCCCATCCCATTATAACGCTGCTGGAGATGTAAGCCCATTCCCAGTATAACGCTGCTGGAGAGTAAGCCCCATTCCCAGTATAATGCTGGTGGAGTGTAAGCCCCATTCCCAGGATACTGCTGCTGGAGATGTAGCCCCATTTCCCAGTCTAATGCTGGGGAGAGTAACGCACCATTCCCGTATAAGATGCTGGAGTGTAAGCCCCTTCCCCAGATATGCTGTGGAGATGTAAGCCCCATTCCCAGTATATGCTGCTTAGAGATGTAAAGCACCCATTCCCAGTAAAATGCTGGTGGGGATGTACGCCACAATTCCCAGTATAATGCTGCCTGGAGATGTAAGCCCCATTCCCAGTATAACGCTGGTGGAGAGTGTATGTAAGCCCAATTCCCAGTATAGGGTGGTGGAGATGTTTATAAGCCCCATTCCCATTGATAATGCTGCTGGAGATGTTAGCCCCATTCCCAGTATAAGGGCTGGTGGAGAGTAAGCCCCATTCCCAGTCAAGGCTGCTGGAGATTGTAAGCCCCATTCCAGTTATAACGCTATGGGACGATGTAAGCCCCATTCCCAGTATAGCGCTGGTGGAGATGTAAGCCCATTCACCATTATAAGCTGCTGGAGATGTTAGCCCCATTCCCAGGTAAATGCTGCTAGGAGATGTAAGCCCATTCCCAGTATAATTGCTGGTGAAGATGTAAGCCCCATTCACAAGTATTAAGGCTGGTGATGAAGATGTAGCCCCATCCCAGTATAGGGGGTGGAGATGTAAAGCCCCATCCATTATAATGCTGCTGGAGACGATGTTAGCCCCATTCCCAGTAAAGGCTGTGGCGGATGTAAGCCCAATTCCCAGTTATAAGGTGATTGACTCTGTTGTAAGCCCCATCCCAGTTATAACGCCTGGTGAAGATGTAAAGCCCCATTCCCAGTATGGGATAGGTGGGGATGTAAGCCACATTCCCATTATAATTGATGGAGATGTTAGCCCATTCCCAGTTATAATGCGCTGGAGATGTAAGCCCACATTCCCAGTATAATGCTGGGGAAGATGTAAGCCCCCCCCCCCCTCTTTTCATTCCACAGTATAAGTGCTCGTCCCGCATAGCCATGTCCCCCCCTAAGCCCCTCACCCTTCACCAGCCCAGTCCGGGCTGTGGCAGATGTAAGCCCCATTCCAATGATAATTGCTGACCTGGAGATGTTAGCCCCATTCCCAGTATAAGGCTGGTGGAGATGTAAGCCCCTTCCAGTCATAAGGCTGACTGGAGATGTAAAGCCCCATTCCCAGTATACGCTGGTGAAAGATGTAAGCCCCATTCCCCGTATAGGGATGTGAGATGTAAGCCCCCCATTCCATTATAATGCTGCTGGAGATCGTTTAGCCCCATTCCCAGTATAAGCTGGTGGAGCTGTAAGCCCATTCCCAGTATAATGTGCTGGAGAGTAAGCCCCATTCCCCGTATAATGATGGTGGAGGATGTAAGCCACATTCCCGATTAATGCTGGTGGAGTGTAACCCCCTCCCAGTCTAAGGCTTCTGGAGATGTCAGCCCCATTCCCAGTATAAGGATGGTGCGAGATGTAAGCCCCATTCCCTTTATACGTTGCTGGACGATGATAAGCCCCATTCCCAGTATACGCTGCTGGAGCGTAAGCCCCATTCCCAGTATAACGCTGCTGGAATGTAAGACCAATTCCCAGTATAATGCTGCTGGAGCTGTAAGCCACCTACCAGTATAATGCTGGTGGAGATGAAGCCCCATTCCCAGCTTCTCATGTGTGGAGATGTAAGGCCCCATTCCAGTATAATGCTGGTGGAGATGGTAACGCCCCATCCCAGTATAATGCTTGATGGAGATGTAAGCCCATTCCCAGTATAATGCTGCTGGAGATTGTAAGCCCATTCCAGTATAATGCTGCTAGAGATGTAAGCCCAATTACCAGTTAAAATGCTGGTGGGGATGTAAGCCCCATTCCCCGTATAATGCTGATGGAGAGGTAAGCCCCCTTCACAGTTAACCGGCTGGTGGAGATGTAAGCCACTTCCAGTATAGGGCGGTGGAGATGTAAGCCCCATTCCCCATTATAATGGCTGTGGAGATGTTAGCCCCCATTCCCAGATAGGATGGGGAGAGTAAGCACCCATTTTCCCAGTACAAGGCTGCTGGAGATTTGGAAAGCCCCATTCCCAGTATAACGTGGTGAAGATGTAAGTCCCATTCCCAGTATAGGGTGGTGGAGATGTAAAGCCATTCCCATTATAAGCTGCTGGAGATGTTAGCCCCAGTCCAGGATACTGCTTGCTTGGAGATGTAAGCCCCATTACAGTCTAAGGCTGGTGAAGATGTAGCCCATTCCCAGATAAGGCTGGTGAAGATGTAAGCCCCATTCCACAGTATAGGGCTGGTGGAGATGTACGCCCCAGTCACATTATAATGAATGTGGAAGAGGTTAGCCCCATTCAGTCATAAGGCTGGTGGAGATGTAAGCACCATTCCCAGTATAAGGTTGATGGAGATGTAAGCCCCATTCCCAGATAACGCTGGTGAAGATGTGTAAGCCCATTCCCAGTATAGGGCTGGTGGAGAGGCGATGTAAGCCCCATTCCCATGTATATGATGCTGGAGAGGTTTTAGCCCCCATTCCCCGTATAGGGTGGTGGAGATGTAAGCCCCTATTCCCAGTATAAGGCTGATGGAGATGTAAGCCCCCCTCCCAGTATAAGGCTGTAGAGATGTAAGCCCCTTCCCAGTATAATGCTGCTGGAGATGTAAACCCCCATTTCAGTATAAGGCCTGTGGAGATGTAAGCCCATTCCCAGTATTAACGCTGGGAGATGTAAACCCCCATTCCCGGTATAACGCTGTGGAGATGTAAGCCCCATTCCCGGTCGTTTTTGAAATAAGGCGGTGGAGATGTAAGCCCCAATTCCCAGTATAGGCTGCTGGGAGATATCAGCCCCATTCCCAGTATATAAGGCTGCTGGAGAATGTAAGGCCCCATTCCCAGTATAATGTGGTGGAGATGTAGCCCATTCCCAGTATAACTGCTGCTGGAGATGTATGAAGCACCCATTTCCCAGTATAAGGCTGGTGGAGATGTAAGCCCATTCCCAGTATTAAGCTTCTGGAGATTGTAAAGCCCCATTCCCAGTATAAGGCGCTGGAGATGTAAGCCCATTCCCATGATATGCCTGCAGAGATGTAAGACCCATTCCCAGTAAAATGCTGGTGGGATGTAAGCACCATTCCCATGTATTATGCTGTGCTGGAGATGTACGCCCCATTCCCAGGATAACGATGGTGGAGATGTAAGCCCATTCCATATAGGGCTGGTGGAGATGTAAGCCCCATTCCCAGTATAAGGCTTGCTGGAGATGTAAGCCCCATTCCCAGTATAACGCTGGTGGAAAGATGTCAGCCCTTCCCAGTTATAGGGTGTTGGAGATGTAAGCACCACATGCCCATTTATAATGATGTGGAGATGTTTGCCCCATTCCCAGTATAAATGCTGCTGGAGATGTAAGCCCCATCCCAGTAAATGCTGGTGAAGATGTAGCACCATTCCCAGTATAAGGCTGTGAACGATGTAAGCCCATTCCCAGTATAGGGCTTGGTGGAGATGTAACCCCATTCCCATTATAATGCTGCTGGAGAGTTAGCCCCATTACCAGTATAAGCGTGGTGGATGATGTAAGCCCCATTCCAGTATAGGCTTCTGGAGATGCATAGCCCCATTCCCAGTAAACGCTGGTGATGAAGATGTAAGCCCCATTCCCAGTATAGGGTGGGGATGTGTAAGCCCCCATTCCAATATAATGATGCTGGAGATGTAGCCCCATTCCAGTATAAGGTGGTGGAGATGTAAGCCCCTTCCCAGTATAAGGCTGATGGAGATTCTATGTAAGCCCATTCCCAGTATAAGGCTGTCGAGTGTAAGCCCCATTCCCAGTATAATATGCTCTGGAGATGTAAACCCCCCATTCAGTATAAGGCTGGCTGGGATGTAGACCCCATTTCCCAGTATAACGCTGGTGGAGATGTAAAACCCCCCCCATTCCCGGTATAATGCTGGTGGAGAGGTAAGCCCCATTACCTATAAAGGATGTGAGGATGTAAGCCCCATTCCCGTATAACGCTGGTGGAGAATGTATGTAAGCCCCATTCCAGTATAAACGCTGGTGGAGAGGTAAGCCCCATTCCCGTATAACGCTGGTGGAGATGTAAGCACAATTCCCAAGTATAACGTGGTGGTAGATGTAAGCCCCCATTCCCAGTAAACGCCTGTGGAGATGTAAGCCCCATTTCCCAGTTTCTAACGCTGGTGGAGATGAAGCCCATTCCCAGTATAACGCTGGGGAGGTAAGCCCCCTTACGTATAACGCGGTTGAGATGAAGCCCCATTACCCAGTATAACGCTGTGGGGAGATGTTACGCCCCATTCCAGTATACGCTGGTGGAGATGTAAGCCCCATTCCCCAGTTATAACAGCTGGTGGAGGTGTAAGCCCCATTCCCCAGTTCACGGGTGGGATGGAAGCCCCCATCCCAGTGTTATAACGCTGGTGGAGATGTAAGCCACCATTCCCAGTATAGGGCTGGTGGAGATGAAGCTCCCATTCCCCATATAAGGCTGCTGGAGATGGAAGCCCAATGACCAGTAGACGCTGGGGAGAGGTTAGCCCTTACAGTATAAGGATGGTGCGAGATGTAAGCCCCATTACCAGATAAGGCTGCTGGAGATTGTAACCCCCATTCCCAGTATAAGGCTGCTGGAGATGTAAACCCCATTACCAGTATAAGGATGGTGGAAAATAAGATTGGACTCCAAGGGAACCACCTTATTCACTAGGGGCGATTCAATATCCAGGACTCAAGTTATTACCTTCGCACAATCCCGCCATACAATAGCAGGACCTAAACGATATTCTGTCTGGATTGCATTGTGGGTGATCACGTTAAGGTAAGAAACCGTTGTGTGGGGTAAAAATCCATACAGAGCCCTGTTAGTTTCGTGTACGATTGGGGTAGCGCCTAAACGAACATGGGGGTTTAAATCCTTTTTAAAACACATCCTTAATCCATATTACTTTGGGATTACCTGGGTTTTAATGTACTTTGGCCATATTGCATCTCCCTGCTTGATCTTTATATATATAAGATATATTATATATATATATATATAGGAGAGAGAGATGAGAGACGAGAGAGGAGTAGAGAGAGGGGAGAGAGAGGATGAGAGAGATATTTACAGATCAGGGGAGTAGATTTAGTCAGGGTATTCAATAAAAGGTCAATAAAACTGGACATAAATGAGATTACGTCGTTATTCGGCATTGGGATCGGGGTCCTAAGGTAAGAGGTGGGGTTACCATCACACCTCATATTCTATCACCGCCACGTGAACCGTCAATACTGGCCTCCTTGACGTTTACTATGTTGCGCCACTTTAAACTTTCCCCTATTACCACCCCCACCTTGGCTAGGTCCGCATTTTTGATCGCCCCATCCATCCCCTCCCTTTCCCTTCCCTCCCCCTTTTTTCCCCCCCTTTTTATCTCAGCACACCGCCCCCGGTCTTATTTCCCACACCAACCCCTCTATACTTTATCGTGGTAACTTACACGTGCACTGGCTCTAAAACCGTTCAAAAAACCACGTTAACCCACCCCTACAATTTTTTCTTTTTACGGGCTGTTTTATGTGACTTCTTTTCCCATTCCTTTTGGTCCTTCACGAGGGCAACAGCTTTCACTTTACCCCACCCTTTTGAATTTCTCACCACTCCCACACCTTTATCTGTCGTTAAAATGGTTCTCTGTTGATATTTTTGCCCAACCACATCTAGATCCCCCCCATTCACTTTAACATATCCTTATGTGAATAGCTAAAATCTGATTGCCTTTCGGGTTTGCACCATATTCCTCCTCCCCCCTTCCCCCCCCAGTCTATGTCCAGTGTGTCTTAACGAAAGCAGCGTAGTTCACCCAGTTTTTTTTTTTCTTTTCCCACGCTTACACCACGTTGCTATGGCAAATCTCTTGTCTGTCAAAGAACAGGTCTGATCTTTCTATGGATGTTTTGTGAATGTTGGGGAAATGTCACAGGAACGTCAGAAGGTTAAGTTATAATATATATACTAATATGTATTGTATTAGTGTTTTCTGTTATGTTTATGGTTTATTGAGTTGTATCCATTTTGAATGTTTTTGTGATGGTTATGTTGTTATTAGAGAGAGCTTAGCTCAGATTTATCCATGCTACTATCTTTTTTTTTTCCAGATTCCGTTTTGGAATCTGTAAATGCCCAAAATATTGTCCTTAAGTGAACCCTCTGTAAATAACATACCTGAATCCAGAGATTTCTGTAACTGATGACATACCTGAATCCAGAGATTTCTGTAACTGATGACATATCTGAATCCAGTGAATTCTGTAACTGATGACATACCT
>JAACNH010004932.1:0-22208 GCA_019447015.1 Hymenochirus boettgeri | reverse complement strand
CCTGCTGTGGGATCACAGAGTAAACAATCTCCCTGCTGGGATCACGGTCAAAAATCCCTGCGTGGATCACAGAGTAATCAAATCCCTGCTGTGGATCACAGAGTAATCAATCCCTGCGTGTGGATCACAGCAGGTAATCAATTCCTGTGTGGATCACGGAGTTAACAATCCCCTGCTGTGGATCACAGAGTTAACAAATCCTGCTGTGGATCACAGCAGGTAACAATCCCTGCTGTGGTCACAGAGAATCAATCCTGCGTGGATCACAAGAGTAATCAATCCCTGCTGGGATCACACAGAGTAATCAATCCCTTGTGTGGATCACAGAGTAATCAATCCCTGCTGTGGATCAGGAGAGTTAACAATCCCTGTGTGGATCACAGAGTTAACAATCCCTGTGTGGGATCACAGAGTAAACATCCCTGGTGGATCACAGAGTAATCAATCCCGCTGTGGATCACAGAGTAATCACATCCTGCTGTGGATCACAGAGTAATCAATCCCTGATGTGGATCACGGAGTATAACAATCCCTGTGTGATCACGGAGTTAACAATCCCTGCTGTGGATCACGGAGTTAACAATCCCTGCTGTGATCACAGAGTTAAAAATCCCCGAGTGGATAAGAATAAATCCCTGCTGGGGATAGAGTAACAATCCCTGCTGTGGATCACGGAGTTAACAATCCCTGCTGTGGATCACGGGAGATGTTAACAACTCCCTGCTGTGGTCACAGAGTAAATCAATCCCTGCTGTGGATCACAGAGTAATCAATCCCTGCTGTGGATCACAGAGTAATCAATCCCTGCTGTGGATCACGGGTTAACAATCCCTGTGGATCACAGAGTTAACAAATCCCTGCTGTGGATCATCGGAGTGAACAATCCCTGCTGTGGATCACGGAGTTAAAATCCCTGCTGTGGATCACGGAGTTACAATCCCTGCTGTGGTACTGACCTGTACAGGTGATTCCCCAAAATAGTTGAACGCTTACATATACTTTATTTATGGACAGAGGTGAGAAGCGGCTTTCACATACTGCTCCTGAAAGCAAAGCTGCTTGACAAAAGATTCTACTGTCACAGCCAAACATTATATCCAGCTAAAGGGAGAAAGGAAAACACATTCAGTCTTGGCATAAAACTTACATGCCTAGAATAAAAGTAATTACCCTTTAATAGCTGGAAATGTTGTTAAAAAAACTGCACAATTCACCCACCCATTGGAGACAGCGCCACCAGCTGGTCAGTCAGTTCCCCCTTTCCACAGCCAGCTGTAATGTACCCTAGATCCCTTCCATAACTGATCTCATGCTGGAGTTCAGGGTGTCCACTCTCCAGATGAGCTTTACCTACAGATAAAACAAATATCCATTATTCAAAGCTGATAATAAATACAGAACTGGAGACCGAGGACAATGACGCAATAAGCTGAATGTAGGTTATATGTGTCCGTGTCTTCTTTCCACTACCAATCACCTCTGTATAAATTAATCCAACCTCTTAGGAACTTACCAGGTAAAAAGTTCTGCTTATCTATCCTCATTAAGCTTCCATATTTTAGCAGAATAAAGGGGAAATGTAATGTAAATACGTCTGCTTTCAAAGTAATAAAGCTTTTAACATTTCACTGACCATAATCTGCCCAATCTGGTGATTTCTTTGTAGACAAATAAATGTTGTGGGGTCCCTTTAATGTCTGTTATGGTTTAAAGTTCACACAAGTGTAATCACAGGGGCCTAATTGCAACGTACGATGTGTTTGAATATCCGTTTTGGCCATTGACCGTGCTGGGTATGGGCATTTGTCAGCTGTTAAGTCAGGACTCTTTGATAGATGTGTCTGGGTTGCTTCAGTTGCTCAGTAAAGGTCTGAGCATGATTGACCACCCAAACGCCAATCAGTAGAAATGAAATATTTCAAGGAAGTGGTGCATCCAGGGAAGAAGGACAGTAACAGAATTTAAATGACCCCAGCAAAGGGTATGAAATCATTGAATTAATAAATTAAAATGAAGACCATATGTAGAATACCTGGGAATGTGTAACATAATTTAAATAATGATTTTTTCCAATGACTTACCATTCTGTGACTTACAGACAGTGGAGTTTTCATCATCTGAATTGATTCAGTGACTGTTAAATGTGCATTTGTTGTACTACATTTTTGGCACATTTTTTCCTGTGCTGTTAAAGGGATCTCTACTCAAAAAATATAAGCTGGGCCATTTAGATTTATTAAAGAACAGGAGGTAAAGGGGCTGTGTCGGGGGAGCCGGGGTATTGTGTTACCCTCTCTCCTGGCTCCTGATTGATTATTGAAGAACGGGAGGTAAGACACAGTCCTTTACCTCCCGTTTCTTCAATAAATCTAAGGCCCAAGTTTAGTTTTTGAGTGGAAATACCTTTAATCTACAGAAAACAATAAGCCCCTTTATTGTAGAATCAGTAATTTGTTAGTGTGTATTCTACCGGATAAGGGGAACATGAAAATTCAACAAACCTTCTTCCTCCATAAGTCGATACAAGAGCTGCGCGATCCTGTACAGTCCCAAATGCATATGTCCTTGAATGTGCCTGAGGTCCCTCCTGAACATCTGAGAGGGAAGATAAGGAGAAAGGGTAAGTGTGGTGGTAATGCCCTCTATAGGTTGTATCTACAATAAACAAAAGAGGTAAATGTAAGATAAAATAGGAAAAATACAATAACTGAGAACTCCGTTTCCATATGAGGAGAGAAAGCTTCCTTATAGGTCTTCCTGGTGCAGGGAAATTACCCGTGCAAAGGAACAGAAGCTGAAGGAATGAGGTTACATAAGAAACATGACAGACCACAATTCTACCTTTGCCACATATGGCAGTCACCAACTTCACACAGTCACGGTGCTGCTCTCTCTTGGAAGGTGATATCTTTGCCGGTGCTAATGGGAAGTAAAGACCTTGCTTTCTTTTTTTTTTGCTGTGCAAATCTGTAAATGATGATATGACAATATTAGCTGAACTGCCCAATACTGGCCAGCCTACAACCATACGTAGAAATTTACACAATGGGCTTATTTAATAAGAGGGGCTAGAAAATTGCCTGCGCTAATAATCTAATAAGTCTATGTGGTTCAAAAATGGTTGCTGGAGATTTGCACCTCCTATTAAATACACTGTAATGTGTCTCCAGCAGAGTCTAAGCTGCAGGTCTTAGTTGATAAACTCTCAGTCCTTTTGTTTAAAATATTCCGGTGTTTAATTAAAAATTCTCATCTCAATGTTAAAACACAGGGGAAGATTTTTTCCAAATTTTTCTTTTTTAACCAATAAACCAATAACCATCAGTTAATCAATTAGTTTTTCTTAATATTTTTTTAAAAGTACTAATCATTAAATGCAATCTGCTGATTGGCTAAATGCTTATTAATAATAAACAAACATTACCTGATCTGTCTTGGTTTGGTCCTTCCCTGACAGGTCCGCTCTATTAAATATGCTAGGAGGACTTCTCCACGGCAGGCATTGTGGGGGAAGTTGGCTGGCAGTGTGAGTTTGTGCAGGTTCTGGTAGTATCACTGTTAATCAGAATTACACATTTAAGCCAATTCATTCATTTATGGTACAATTTTATATAAGGTATTGTTTTGTAAGCATTGGTAACGGATCAAGTGAATGGAGGAAGCTGGTTGGTTGTAATTTATTAAGACTTTGTCTCTTTTCAAACCCCAAATAAATACGTAACTGTGTGGATACTCTTTCCTGTAAGCAGCCATTAGAATTTTTAAGTCTGATCCAGAAGTTAAAAAACTCTTCTCCTTGTCTTTGTGTGAACTGCCTTTATTTTAGTAAGTGTTCTAGTTTGGTCATCTGATTAAAGAAAGAATCCCTGCTCAGCCATACTTGATCATCTGGATGGCTGAGCTGCACTGAAGCGGAGTGAGTGATACCTCAATGCCATCTATCCTTTCTACTGAGAGCTCAATGTTCCTCACCCCATGGAAATATGTGTTCATTGTGGTATCTGTCCCCCTGCCAGCTGCCCCAACAAACATGTGTTCTAGGTTACACAATTCAGAGGGAGCCAATGGAGTGATGATTAGAGCACCAGTAGGAAGTAGGAGCACATATATTCCTCACAGTACAGTAGTATGTGACCATTTTTCCATTAAAGGTGGCCATACATATATTTGATTTTACTACCCGACCGAGAAGGAAATATAACATACCTTCTAGTGTGACTCTATTACAGGCTCCTTGTGGGGAGCTGCTTGTTCTCCTCTTGGTTCGACATTCCATTCTGTAAGGCACCATGACGGTCGTCTTCTCCACCCGGTAAATCTCTGCTGTCTCATCCTGCTTGGAGGCTCCATCTTTTTTCTTTCTGGGTTTTAATTTTGGCTGCAGGTTACGTTTTTTTTTTAAATCAAGGGTTTTTTTCCTGTGGTTCCCAAAACAATTCCATAATTTTTCAATATCTGTTACATTTTAAGATGTTTATAACTTTGTATAATTAATATATACATCTTTGGTGATGTAGTATTATATCCTGCTCTGTCTTTCAGCTGGTAACAGACCCACCAAACAAGATAAACAGCTAAGGCATAACTGATCTAGTCGATATCTCAGAAATTCCCCTCCATATTTCTTACACAGCTCGGGTTCGGGTTACACAAGTATTCAGGTTATAACCACTAACCTTTGGGGGGTGGCTTGTTGTTGCTTTGATACCGACCAGTTGTGAAGACAGAAGTCATCTGCCCCAGACCACAATGGTCAAGCTCCACGGGAGACCAATGAATGGACAGCCGTCCCCTTGTGCCCCCGATAATTGCTCAGAGGTTCTTCTTGAAGAACATTCCATACCTGAGAGAGCAAAACAGTTTGTGTCCAATCTTCAGACACAGCAGACAAAACACACACAGGTATATATTGATTTTCATATCTCTAGTAACTATGATTGTTATCATGTTCCCTGCCAGCTGTGAACTTGCGCATTCACGCCAAATAGCCTGCACATGAAAATATGGTACAGACATTAGATAATTGTCCGGCGAAGCGGCCAAACAATCACATTGGTGCAATCTAACATGTACCAACATGTTTATTGATCTGTCCAGTCAGAATGTTGGGAGTGAGCCAATTGTTTTCCCATTTTACCGGAGTTCTCTGGATACCTCACACCCCCCCACCTCTCAATTTAAAAAGAGTGACTGATCGGTCACTGCCAAGGAGAGGGTCTGCACGGGAATCTTTAGATAATTGTCTTTGGAGCGATTGTTCAAAGACAATTATCTGTAGGTCTATATTTAGATTCAGGGGAAATCAATCAAAATGATTATACTGCAAATGCACTCTTTATCAAATCAGCATTACACTGCAGTATGTTTGCCTCACCTGAGCAGTGCCATCATAACTGGCAGACACAAGCCTAGCATCGTGGTGAGGGCTCCATGATAGATTGTGATCTGGCTGTGGTGCCCTAATAAGTTACGGTAAGGTTCTGTGATGGTGAGAGGAGCATCAGACGACTCTCTGCAGTCAGCAAAAAAAAGAGATATTGATATACAATAAAGTACAGTAAGGCCTGGACTACAGTGCTAAGAATAGTAACGCACCCAATGGCCCCTTCAGGTTGTGTACAAATACGGCAGCGTTGTTAGAACCGGACGCCAGTAAGAAGCTCATGTCCGGATCCTGACTGTGGTTGTGATGCCAACGCAGGGCGTTCACCAGTTGTGATGTTGTGAATGGTACAGATGAGCTGCAAACCGGGAGCGCGGAAAACCTCAATGGTTCTGTACGATATTAAGGCGAATAGAGAAGCCATGAGGTGATTAAACTGCACCTATCTGGTATTTACAATCACTACAGCCAGCATTAGTATTCTATAACACGTTAGCATTACATAACGTCTATAACAGCGTTGTCTATACCTGCAGGTTACCCACTGTCTGGTTTACCCTCCACAGAGCAAATGTCCCATCCAGCTGACTATTAGATCTCTACCTATTCAGTCTATAAATGTCACATACAGTCGCCCTCTGTCTCTGGGTCTTCAGCAAAACATCATAATTAAATGAATTGGTCTCATACCCGTCTTCATTGCCAACAGCAAATGTTGCAGATCGTGTCTCCAGCTCAGCTCTGTGGTGTACCGGTAACTTGGCTGTAAGAGAGTTTAGTTAAATGGAAAGTTCTGGACATCTGCGTATCGGATATTGTCACATAATAGGATTTGAAGTTACTTAGCTAGTAACAGCTAGATAACACAGTTCACAATGCTGGGTTGCAATTGAATAGTAAGGTACTATTGTACTGAATTGTTCCTGAATCATAAATGCAGTGCACTCACTTTGATGTTATTAGTGTCTCGGATGAGCTTGTTTATGTCACACGATTCTGCATTCAGTTTCCAAGGGTTGTGCTGGTAAATAATCCCTTCTCCACCACAGCGTATAATGAATATGGAGGGCGATCGCCGTCCGCGTCCTGAGAATATCAAGGAATATGAAAGAGGTGAATCTCACGCACACAGAGGATGCCGATACTGTGAAATGAAGGGCGGACAAGCATTGGCCTAAAACTTTACATTTTTCAATCCTACTCACCAAATGAGACTGGGGGAAGTGGAGGGGCCAACATAGGGAATAGACAGTCTTTTATGGTACGTACTGGAAATCTGAGGGGGGTCTGTAAGACAAGAAAACTCAGTAGTATAAACAAACTGCACAATTCCATTTCTAGTAATTAGGGGAAGCAAATAATGAACAGAGATTTCTGGGAAGGAATCCAGACACTGACACAATCTACACAGAGGTGGCACCGTCTCTCTGGTAACTCATTAAGCAGTGGACATGTATACATTATAAAAGGGTTATCGGCGGCGACATAAACATGTAAAGTAACCAAGGCCGTGTTCACACTAGGGAATGTAAGCAAACACAAAGTGCCCTATGATTATTTTGTTTAACTGTGTGTGATGTGTTAGATTCTCTTTTGATACATAGAAGGTGTGTGTATTCCAGACACAAATGTTGTAATGCAGGATTTTGTTTAACGGGGAGCCAGGTGTTGTGTCAGAACAGAGGAGATTGGGATCCGGTTTATTAGGAGCGAACAATACGTGTGGCAGAGGTAAGTATAGACTGAAGGGAGGAGAGAGGGTGGGAAGCAGGAAGACCAGTAAATAGTAGGTTGCAATAGTCCAGGCACGATAGGATGAGAGCATGTATAAGCATAGTGGCGGGTGGGAGAAAAGGAACCTGCGGATTTGGCAAATATGTGAAGGAAGAAGCGGCAGGTTTATGTGGTTAGGGAGAGAAGAGAGAGAGGAGTTAATAATTACCCCTAGGCAGTGAGCAGATTGGATAGGGGAAATGGGGGATCTCAACAGAGATAGAGAAAGAGGGACCAGGACAGGTTTAGGTGGAAAAACAATCAGTTAAGTTTTAGAAAGATGTTAATTGAGGTAGCGTTGAGACATCCAGGAGGAGATGGCAAGGAGGCAGTTTGAGACACATGATTGGATGTCAGGAGTTAGCATAAGGGTGGACAAGTAGATTTGTGTATTGGATGCATAAATGATATTTGAAGACAAAAAAGATAACATCCCCCAGAAAATAGTGTAGAGGGAGAAAATAAGGGTCAAAGACAGACCCTGCGGGACCCCCCAACCAGAGGAACCGGAGAAGAGGCATTGCTAGCATAAGATACAGAGTAAGTTCTGTCAGAGAGATAGATAGAAACAGGATGCCACTTCATTCCAAATGCCCATAGAGTGAAGTATCCGCATTAGGAGGGAATGATCGACTATGTTGAAAGCAGAGGAGAAGTCAAGGAGGATAAGAATAGAAAAGTGACCATGGCCTTTGCAACCTGCAGATCATTTATAACCTTACACAAAGCGTCTCGGTGGAATGGGCAGGATGGAATCCAGATTGCAAAGGATCCATAGTATGAGGGTAGGTAGTGATATGGAGAAGAGACTAATCGTTCTATCATTTAAAGGCTATCAGCAAGAGAAAGGCCGGGGTGGTAATAGGCTAACAAGAGGGGTCCAGTGAGGGCTTTTTTAGTATGGGCTTAACATGGGAATGCTAAAGACAGAAGGAAAAATTCCAGATGTAAGGGAGGCATTGTATGTGGGGAGTATAGGGGTAAGCACATGTACAGTGCTTCAGGTAATACAGAGGGCATGGGATCAAGAGGACAGGTCGTGACTGGATATTTTCAAAAACACAGATTTACAACATTTACATTGAACTAAATCGAAGCCATCCCAGAATCCTTTGCTTACTTGCTGAGGAAGACCTCAAATCCCAACTTTCCCATCTTCTGTACCAAACGCCAGACTGGTCTCTTGGTGGGATGCACGCCAACTGTAAGATAAGAACAGTGGGAAATGCATCCACCCCATGTGTATGTAGAAAGCATAAGTATAGTATAGTATTTGAGGTTGATAAAGACATATGTCCATCCAGTCCAACCCATCTAGCAATATCCTCATTTCCTGCCTGTTAATCCAGGGAAGGCAAAAAAAAAAAAAAAAAAAAATATGAAGGGGGAAAATAATTCCTTCCTGACTCCAAGTGGCAATAGGAATTTTCCCTAGATCAACTCTACTTTATGTACAATACCAGTAACTTGTAACATTCCTTGTTGTAGAAACTCATCCAGCTTTTTAAAACTGACCAATGAACCTGCCATAACAACGTCCACTGGAGACAGTTCCATAGTCTTACCGTTCTATCACAGTGACAAACACCTTTCCCAACTCTACTTTAGTATCAATACCAGTAACTTGAACATTCCTTGTTTGAGAACTCATCCAGCTTTTTATTAAACTGACCAATGAACCTGCCATAACAACGTCACTGGAAGACAGTTCCATAGCTTTACCGTTCTCACAGTGACAAACCCTTCCCCACTCTAATTTATGTATCAATACCAGTAACTTGTAACATTCCTTGTTTGAGAAACTCATTCAGCTTTTTATTAACTGACCAATACCTGCCATAACAAGTCCACTGGAAGACAGTTCCATAGCTTTTAGTCTCACAGTGACAAACCCTTTCAACTCTACTTTATGTATCAATACCAGTAACTTGTAACATTCCTTGTTTGAAGAAACTCATCCAGCTTTTTATTAAACTGACCAATGAACCTGCCACAACAACGTCCACTGGAAGACAGTTCCATAGCTTTACCGTTCTCACAGTGACAAACCCTTTCCCAACTCTACTTTATGTATCAATCCAGTAACAGTAACATTCCTGTTTGTAGAAACTCATCCAGCTTTTTATTAAACTGACCAATGAACCTGCATAACAACGTCCAGGAAGACAGTTCCATAGCTTTACTTTTCTACACGTGACAAACCTTCCCACTCTACTTATGTATCAATCCAGTAACTAAACATTCCTTGTTTGTAGAAACTCATCCAGCTTTTATAAAAACTGACCAATGAACCTGCCATAACAACGTCCACTGGAAGACAGTTCCATAGCTTACTTTTCTCACAGTGACAAACCTTTTCAACTCTACTTTATGTTCAATCCCAGTAACTGTAACATTCCTTGTTGCAGAAACTCATCCAGCTTTTTATTAAACTGACCAATGAACCTGCCATAACAACGTCCACTGGAAGAAGTCCATAGCTTTTACCGTTCTCACAGTGACAAACCCTTTCCCAACTCTACTTATGTATCAATACCAGTAACGTAAAATTCCTTGTTTGTAGAAATCATCCAGCTTTTATTAAAACTGACCAATGAACCTGCCATAACAACGTCCACTGGAAGACAGTTCCATAGCTTTACCGTTCTCACAGTGACAAACCCTTTCCCAAATCTACTTTATGTATCAATACCAGTAACTTGTAACATTCCTGTTTGTAGAAACTCATCCAGATTTTATAAACGACCAATGAACCTGCCATAACAACGTCCACTGGAAGACAGTTCATAGCTTTACCGTTCTCACAGTGACAAACCCTTTCCCAACTCTACTTTATGTATCATACCAGTAACTTGTAAAATTCCTTGTTTGTAGAAACTCATCCAGCTTTTATTAAAATGACCATGAACCTGCCAAACAACGTCCACTGGAAGACAGTTCCATAGCTTTACCGTTCTCACAAGTGACAAACCCTTTCCCAACTCTACTTTATGTATCAATCCCAGTAACTTGTAACATTTCTGTTTGTAGAAACTCATCCAGCTTTTTATTAAACTGACCAATGAACCTGCCATAACAACGTCACCTGGAAGACAGTTCCATAGCTTTTACCGTTCTCACAGTGACAAACCCTTTCCCAACTCTACTTATGTATCAATCCAGTAATTGTAACATTCCTTGTTTGTAGAAACTCATCCAGCTTTTTATTAAACTGACCAATGAACCTGCCATAACAACGTCCACTGGAGACACGTTCCATAGCTTTACCGTTCTCACAGTACAAACCCTTTCCCAACTCTACTTTATGTATCAATAACCAGTAACTTGTAACATTCCTTGTTTGCAAGAAACTCATCAGCTTTTCATTAAAACTGACCAATGAACCTGCCATTACAACGTCCACGGAAGATTCTTGTAAGAGAATAGGCAGCACACAGGGATGAGTCAATAGCACAAATTATAGATAGAAGCCCTGTTTACATTGGTTGCCCAATAAATAGCCAAGTGCTTTATAATAGTTCGTTACTACCGCTGTAACCTTTGATAATCCTCATTGCCACAGGGTCTTCACATCATACGCATTAACTACAGAGAGTGTATTTCCATACACGGATCATACGTCTCCGACCCAAACAGCCAAACATCCAGTGGCTACAGGAGAAAAAGCCAGGTGTATACAAATCACCCAGGAGTGAGGGACCAGCAACAGACAGTGGCTCAGATCCCAACATTTGACCTAAAAAAACGGACACGACAGAAGTAATATAATATACATATAATATATAAATATATATTTCATAAAATGACAAGTTTAAGAGTTATATACCTCCTTGATGGAAAAGCTACTTAGAACATCTTCATGTTGCAACAAAAAAGTTCATGTATTAATGGATACTTAACTAAAGTATAAATTAGGCCATATGGATTTCAAATTAATAAAAGATAACTGCATCAGTTTTAACAAAATGGGTCATGGATACGTATACATTATTGTGTTCCTGGGTCATTTCCTCTCCACATAGCCAGAGTGACAAGCAAGTACTTATCCAGCACATGGCCTCTCCCTAAACAATGCTGAAAATTCAGAAAATAAATTTGTAGGAGAATGACTGCAGAAATCAGGAATTACAAGTCATTTATCCTGATTTTAGAGGTAAACATTATTTATCTGCTAAGCTCATTTACATTCTAGCCGTAGTTCTCCTTTAACAGTCACACCGGTCAATTAGTAGAGCGTATTATTCTAAAGCATTCAGCCGCAAGATAACTAGCATTTGTTGACGTTATTTTTTTTAACATCTATATCATGGTTTTTTAAGGAATAAGGTGGGGCAAAATTACCTTCGGTCCATGATGTAGACAGCAGGAGTTCACTCCCTTCCTCTGTGACCAGGGAACAAAGGTTAAAGACGATTCGTGAATGGTTCTGTCCGTCACTGTACCCAGAAGAGTCCATTTCTGTTTGCCAGATTTAGCTAAATCCCACAAGAGCAATTTCCCTTGAAAACAAATCACAGATTACAAAGTTCATTCATCCGAATATCCCCAACCAGGGGGTGGAGCAGGGTGGGTCCTATATGGTTCCGCCCCACCCTGGAATTGGGAGATATGAATCTGTACATAACTGCTTAAAGGGGAAGTTCAGTGCAAATACATATGCTTTCAGAAAAAAGAGCATTTTTTCCCATCCCAATGACCTTAATCGCCAATTCAGCATTTTGTTGATATAAATAAATACAACCAAAGTACTGACTCTGTTTGTAGGACCTCTAGTAGAGACCGTTAGGTTTTGCCCTTGACCCCTGACCTGGGTTGATTCAGTTGCTCAGTAGAGATCTGAGCATGTTTGACCCATCCAACAGCCAATCATAGTGAAATTACTGTTAGGAACATTCCAGGATTGTGGTGCATTCTGGGAAGAAGAAGGACCATTGAAACCTGAAATGTCATCTCACTAATATCAACAGCAGGAATAGCAAAGGGTGTGAAATCAACTGATTTTTCAAAGTGGGAGAGAATATGTAGAATAACTAAGAAGGCATTCACACATTTCACAAAATAACAATATAACATATTGATCATTTCCACTGAACTGTCCCTTTAAGTCCTGTTTCCCAGTTTTCTTTTTCTATATATAAACATCTGTAATCATTCCTAACAATCTACCATCATCAATTTAGTTGTCAACAGTAGAAAACCCTTAGTCTGATAAAAAGCAGAAATTAAGACAATTGATAATTATATTAATAGTATCATATTAAATATATATGAAAAGAAATCCACTGGGATTTTTGCAGCCAGAGAGGCCTTTATATACTAACCCAAAGCAGCTGGACAGAATCTGTGTAGGTTCCCCTTGAGGCCAGTGCACTGTTAACCAAAGGCGTTCCTTAAACACCTGAATCTAACTCCACCTCACGCCGCTTTAGGTAAGGCATCTTTAATGTCGTGACTCTAGCAAAGTTAAAAAGGGCAATATGTATTACCATTAATTCAGAAACATACTAAAGGAACCATGTTTTGCATTCTTTTCGCTGCCGTCATACGATTACAAAACAAATAGGCCAGACAGGACCTCGCAATCGTAAGCCAATCACGAAGAAGAATGGGAACGGCCGTTCCGGAAATATTGTTGAATGTCACGGGATCGGTAAGTTCTAATGTATGAGCATCTTTAAGGACAACTTTATTTTCCTTTACAGGCCAGAAACTACAGAAATAAACAATGTATTACTTTTCTTTCTCTATATTAATCTTATTCAAAGGTAAAACTAAAACACTAAATCTTTCAGCACAATAATCCTGCAGTTACTGCCCTCTTCCCTATCTTGTGAGCTTGGACATGCTCAGTTCACTTCACCTATCTCTGTCTATCGTTCTGTTTTCCAACCATTCTACATTTCCTGTCCTGGGGTATCTCAATAAATATGGCAATATTTGCAATACAAAAATGTAGGCATATCAATAATTTCAATGCGATCAAACAAAAATTACAGCTGTAAAGCTCACCTTTGCCTGTAGAAGTGCACCAAATTCGGATTGTTTGATCTTTGCTGCCAGAAGCCAAAAAATCTATTGTTTTCAGGCTCTGAAAGAAACTCTCCATTTGTTTTGTTTATTTCCTCCTCTGATACATAAAAAAAAAAGAAGAAAACAAGTACGGTACAAAACAACTGTGTATTCTACTTTAAAATCCCAATAGCCATCTCTTACGTGACACCCTTTCATTCAAGGCAAAATAAATTGCCATTTTGAAAAATAGATGAAAAAAAAAACAGTGTGAGGGCCATCAACACCAATTTTCTACCCCATGCCCCTTAAACCTTAACATTCCAAAGAATGGACGCTATGCTGGTTACTGCGCTAGAAAAAATCTACAAAATAAACAACTGTCTTATAAATCGTGGCTTTAAAGGGCATGTCAACCTTAACACAAAAAAATGGCACTTGTCATTTATTTTCCCCCAACCCAAACTGCTATTTTAGCATTTCAATTACATGCATTCCTAACCAGTATTAAAGGGAATGTCCAGCTCCAAAACTAAAATTTGACCACTGCTGGCCCCACTGTGTTAGTGTTAAAAAAAATTCTTGCTACATATGGTTGCCCTTAGTTCCTATTCAAAGTACAGGAAACTGAAAAATAGAAGCCTTCCGTGTGTAAAAATGTATCTGCCTCCTCCCTGTCCTCCTGGAGGACTCTGGCAGTGCAGGGGAAGCCTTTCCTCCCTCTAGGTCCCTAGTCTTTCAGTGATTGGTGAACAAATTAACTTTTTTCTGTAGTGTTGGGGACCCCTCCCACCCTAACACCAGGTTTAATCTTAAAAAAGTGCGAGAGAAACAGACTTACATTCATTTCCTCGGCTCTCTCAATAGCCAGCAGCCGTGTCTGTGTGTGACTGACTCCCCACCAATCCGAGGCGCAGCTCCCAGTCCAGTCCCTAATGCTACTCAATCTTGGAAGCCATTAGAGGCAAAAAAGGTTGGTTAGAACATTTCTCTGCACCTATTTAAGATTTAGACCTGGTGGTTAGGGTTGGAAAGGTCCCCTTACTACAGAAAAAGTACATTTGGGGTGGAGACACCATTTAATAAGTATTCTCTCCCTTTCTGGCAGAGGTTGCCACCTCCTCCCTGATCAATCAGCTTTTAGGAACTTGAGCATGTGCGGAGGAGCAAGCAAGGGAAGAGGTCAATCCTTGGCTGTGATGTACACAACCTTGATTGACTGCAAGGAGGAAGAGCCAGCTTATCTGCTAGAATGGGGGCAATAATTATCCTTAAATAAAAATATTAGCAATACATCTAAAAACTGTTATAAATAATTTTGGGTGGAGCCAGTACTGACTAGTGACTTTTCTTTGTTCTAAGGGAGACATGTCCTTTTAATAAAATACAAGGAACCTCACCTGATACAAAGACGGACTCTCTTGTGAGCTAATGCTACATTGTTATTAAAACATAATACATTTTTATTGAAAACATAGAAACCGAGTTTAACTGAAACTATGGAATGGGGGTTACAAGTTAATTGTCCTGCATAAGGAATCGAACCTGTGTCTTCATCCTGTTTTTGTTCACGTTTCCGCGGATGGGGGCACCATTCCAAACAGTGGATCTCATCTTCGTGTCCCCTTAACCGATGGACAACCTCTCCTCTTCGGCTGATATCTATCAAACAATCATGCCATCCTTGTATCTAAGAACACAGAATTGTCATGCCTATGGCTACAGGATAAATGTTCTTATATTACCACACAATAACCCAAATGCAGGGGGAATATGGTGTAGTGCTAATTTTGTAGGGACAAATTGAAAGCCTACCCAACAGCCACAATATCCTTTTATGCGGAGAGCAGAAAGGCAAAAGAGGTTCTTGGCGGGAAAGAACTGTGGCTGTCATTTCGGTTATACCAAAAACAAACCAGAATTCCTTTTTCATCTCCAGAACAAGAGGTCCTTCACCGCTGGAGACCAGTGCAGAGCGAGATTGTGCTCTAGGAAAAGAGAATAAAACAAAAGCCCAATGGAAAGGAGAATAGACAGTGCACGCATTTATTCATGTTTATGTATACCTTCTATTAAGGGAGTGATACTGTATAGGACATAAGCATTGGTAATATTGAATAATGTACCCCCTACTGTAAATTATAAGGATATAAGTCACCAGGAGTCATGACACAAAAAAAGCACAAGGCCACAGGCCAAGTTCTTTTATATAGGGCACGGAACTCCGAGGGTGACTTTTAATTTCTACTAATTGACAGTTGGGGGTCCATTATTCATTATAATTAACCCTTTTAAGTGCAGTTACCTGAAGAGATACACACCCCTTAATGCAGGTCAAAAAAGTCCTGTCTCCTTCTCTCCCCCCTCATCTTAACCTGATAGCAGATGCAGCCTCTTTCCTGCTCTTAACAGTCCTGCGTGTGGAGGAGAGATGGGCAGGAATGAGGAGGTGTGTATATTCAATAGTGGGTATGCATATTGGCTATTCATAGAGAATTTTCCTTTAACTACAGTATAAGTAGATGATAATATCTGTAATGTGTTAGGCACAATGAAAAATCATCCCATATAAAGTATATTGTATATAAAGCACAAAGCACAATAGCTCTTACCTCTACCACCTGTATACAGCCTGATGTTCTTGTTGATACCCGTCTCTGTGTTTTAAAAAGTTGCTAACTAAAGCATGCTCGTGACATCACTTGTCATGGCCATGACGTGACTATCTGCAAAGACAGGAGAGACACAGGAGAGACAGGACCAGGAACATCAGATTAATACAAAGTAACTGGTACAGTTAAGACCTTGAATTTTTTTGTGTAATGGGAGATCTGTGTTTATATAACATTTGTTTGGGGTTGGACATGCCTTTAAAAGGTACTGCAGCACAGGTGGAGGTATTCAAGCAAAATGAACCAATAGGACAATAATATTTGTATAAAAGTCTTCCTTTAGGAGAAAGCTAAAAGTATCTGAATGAGAGACAAACCACAACTATAAAGACGTGGCATTGCGATAAGAAATCCTACCCGGTGGGTTTGTGTTCGGTCACAATGCTCTTTGTCTGGGGTCCCAAACTTTCACCGTCCCGTCATCGGAGCATGGCACAGAGATGAGTCGGCCGGAGAAATGGGAGAAAGCAAAGCTTGAAACACGGTCTGTGTGCCCAGCCAACTCCCCCTGGAAAAGAAAGTGGAAAATGGTTCAATGACGAAGATTATTGGACCAATTGTCTAACGATCTGTCAACAATCTTATGTAACACAAACATAGGGATCTAAACGAGACCACTGCAGTCATCATCCCAACCCTAGCACACAGTACGGACCAATAACATCCTACTACACGTTTCATTTATGGTAAATATAAAACTTTATACACTACCGCCCAGGCTCCTGTGGGGTTATGTGCAGGAGGCAGATGCAATTTCTTGCTGCAAATCCAAAGAGCTTCCTGCAGCATCACTAGCCCTGCTACAGTACCAGTTAGGGAAGCACTTAGCATCCGATCTGGCCCCCCATCCTAAAAAAAGAAGAAAAAAAACAAAACCAAATCAGTAACCACATCCCCTTCAGGGTACAAACATTGCAATGAGATTGATTTAATAAATATTCTGGGCATTCTGATTGCAGCTTATCATTCCAAAATCTGACCCAATCAGCATCCACGGAACATGACACTGGCCAATTACTGCCCCATAGATCCGTCGGTAGCCTGTCGGAGGAATTACCATCATATTTCCGCATACACCGGACAGATTAACAGTAATGATTGTTATAATGTCTACATTTCCACAGCTCTACAACTACCAGGGCCGGCTAAGTCTGCGAGTGCCGCTGGGAAAAACATGGTGTTAAGAGGGGTTCCACAAGGCCTATGGTTTGGGGCCCCCGATACAAGATACGGATTGTTGTAAATTGCAATAGGCAATAAACAGTAACAAATTGTCCATTTGCAGTTAATTGTGATTGGAAATACAATGGAATTGGGTCACCTTTATTACAATAAATCAGATCCAGGAACCATCACACACATGGCTTGTGACTTCTCACAAACCTATTTTTGGGGTGAGAAGGGGATGCTGGGAATGTAGTCACCTAATAAAAGAAGTGTGTAGTAGAACATGACAGGTCACCATATAATGCTGATACCATGGGTGTAGAAAGAGAGAGCGCTATGGGATCTGCAGCTAACCTCATATCGCGAAAATACAACTCCCAGCATCCCCTATTAACTGACAGACTCTGGCAATCACCATAACCAGGCACAGAGTATGCCTATGTCACCAGTTCTCTCACACACTCCTGTAACCATGTCCTCTTCAACTTACCTGCAGCACCATGCGCCCACAGCACACTGCTTAGTGTCGCAAAGAAGCCGGCTCACGTGGTGGGATGGGTGGAGAGCCGTAAGCGTCGCTGTCCAAGATGGCGGCGTCCATGACAGCTGTGAGTATGGGAAGGGTCCCATTATACAACAACACACCTCTGCACAACACGACACACACCTTTATAACACACCACAACTCTATACACAAAATACAAGGGCAACCTCCATACAACACACCCAGTTCTTTCTATACAACCACAAACACCCTTTCACATCAACACACACACACCTTTCACTGACAACACACACCATTCACTGTCCAACACACACACCCTTTACTATACAACACACCCACCCTTTCACTATACACACACACACCCTTTCACTATACAACACACACACCCTTCACGTACAACACACACACACCCTTTAACTGTACAACACACAACACCACACCATTTCACTGTACAAACACACACACCTTTCACTGTACAACACACCACACCCTTCATGTCACACACACCACCTTTCACTGTACAACACACACACCCTTTCACTGTACAACACACACACACCTTTCACTGTACAACACACACACACCCTTTCACTGTACAACACACACCCTTTCACTGTACAACACACACCCTTTCACTGTACAACACACACCCTTTCACTGTACAACACACACCCTTTCACTGTACAACACACACACCCTTTCACTGTACAACACACACCTTTCACTGTCAACACACACACCCTTTCACGGTAAACACCACACCTCATGATCAAACACACACACCCTTTCACTGTACAAACACACCCACACCCCTTCACTGTACAAACACACACACACCTTTCACTGTACAACACACCACACACCCTTTCAATGTACAACACACACACAACCTTTCACTGTTACAACACACACACACCTTTCACTGTACAACACACACACACCCTTTCATGTACAACACACACACCCTTTCACTGTACAACACACCACACACCTTTCACTGTACAAACACACACACACTTTCCTGTACAACACCCACACACCATTTCATACAACACCACACACCCTTCACTGTAAACACACAAACACCTTTCACTGTAAAACACCACACACAACCTTCACTGTACAACACACACACACCCTTTCACTGTACAACACACACACACCCTTTCACTGTACGACACACACACACACCTTTCACTGTACGACACACACACCCTTCACTGTAACCACACACACACCCTTTCACTGTACGACAACACACACCCTTACGAACACACAAACCCTTTCAAGTGTAAGACACACACACACCCGTTCACTGTACGACACACACACACCCTTTCAATGTACGACACACACACACACCCTTTCCATGTACGACACACACACCACCTTTCACTGTACGCACAACACACACCCTTTCATGTACACACACACACACCCCCTTTCACTGACACACACCACACCCTTCCTCACGACACACACACACACACACACACACCCTTTCACTGTACGACACACACACAACACCCTTTCACTGTAAGACACACACCACAGATCACATATTATGTACGACACACACACACACACCCACTTCATGTAAGACACACACACACACACCCTTCACTGTACGACACACACACACCCTTTCACTGTACGACACACACACACACACACCCTTTCACTGTAGACACACACACACACACACCCTTTCACTGTACGACACACACACACACCCTTTCACTGTACGACACACACACACACACACCCTTTCACTGTACGACACACACACACCTTCACTGAGACACACCACACACACCCTTTCACTGTACGACACACACACACACACACCCTTCACTGTACGACACAACACACACACCCTTTCATACGACACACACACACACCCTTTCACTGTACGACACACACACACACACACCTTTCCATGTACGACACACACACACACCCTTCATGTACGACAACACCACACCTTCCGTACGACACACACACACACCTTCACTGTAGACACACACACACCACCCTTTCACTGTACAACATAGTCCAGCCCCCCCCCTTTCCCTTTATTATTTTTATTGCCCTTCTCTGAACTCTTTCTTTCCCAAAATTCCCCTTTTTTATATGCTATTCCAAAACTACCAAATGAGGCCTTACAATGCCTTGTAATGTATGTATATGTTATTTATATAGCGCCACTTGGGGACGCAGCGCTGTACAGTAATGAGAAGAATAATATTTTTCTCCTTGAACTATTCCCTTCTAATCAAGACTATCAGGGCGATGCACCAAAGGGCATACCGCTCCTGTTTTGGAGTTTAAGTCACGCTAACCAATGTTTATACGGTTAGTGAGACTTAAACTCCTTCCTTTAACTGCTGCAAGGCTAACACCGACGTTAACCACGCAGCTTTGCAAGCAATGTTATATGCTGAAAGCAGCATTCTAAACGCCAGCTATTACAGGAATTAAAAGTGGCGGAATAGAAAAACGGCAGATATCGATGCGCCGCAATTGGCATATAACATCACTGCGTTTGCACGGGTGCGGTAGCAGCTCTTGGTGCATCTCCCTTTAATTTTCCTAGGTCAGCTGTGGCTGTCTGTCTTCTCTCTATATAACACATTTCTATTTATATAAGGCTGGGTACACACAAGCTATTATTTGTCCCGACAGAGCTTTTGTGCAGTGCAAGTGCTCGTTGGACAAATGACTGTCGGTCGTGGGCCTTGTTGCCGTCGCTGACGGTGCACTGCACAATCTGCTTTACCAACGAATCTGATGAACAGGTGACCAAGCTCGGACACAGCCGGCGCGCACCAAACCATCAGATATTACCGACGACCAATCCATGGCACTATTGGTCGGTCTCCTGGAATATCTGCGGGTGTGTACCCAGCCTAACACACACGTTCTATTATAAAAAACCGCACACACTTCTCTCTATATAACAAATAATACTGTTATATAACACACAGTTCTATTTATAAAACACGCACACTTCTCTCTATAAACACACAATACTGTTATTATAACACACAGTTCTATTTACAAAACACACACTCTCTCTATATAACACACAATACTGTTTATATAACACACACAGTTCTATTTATAAAACACGCACACACTTCTCTCTATATAACACACAATACTGTTTATATAACACACACAGTTCTATTTATATAACACGCACATACCTCTCTATATATAAACACACAATACTGTTTATATAACACACACAGTTCTATTTACAAAACACACACTTCTCTCTATAAACACACAATACTGATTATTAACACACAGTTCTATTATAAAACACACACTTCTCTCCATATACCCACCATACTGTTTATATACACAGGCAGTTCATTTATAAAACACACACTTCTCTCTATAAAACAACACAATACAGTTTATATAACACAGGCAGTTCTATTTATAAAACACATACTCTCTCATATAACCACAATACTGTTTATATAACAAGGATTTCTATTATAAAACACATACTTCTCTCTATATAACACACAATACTGTTTATATAAAACACACAGTTCTATTTATAAAAACACACTTCTCTCTAATAACACACAATACTGATTATAACACACACAGTTCTATTTATAAAACACGCACACACTTCTCTCTATATAACACACAATACTGTTTATAAAACACAGGCAGTTATTTATAAAACACCACATTCTTCTTTATAACCACAATACTGTTTAATAACACAGGCAGTCTATTTATAAAAACACAACTTCTCTCTATATAACACACAATACTGTTTATATTAAAACAACACAGTTCTATTTATAAACACACACAGTTCTATTATAAAAACACACATTCTCTCTATAACACACAATACTGTTTATATAACAAACACAGTTCTATTTATAAAAACACACCCACTTCTGTCTATATAACACACAATACTGTATAAACACACCAGTTCTATTATAAAACACACACACTTCTGTCTATATAACACACAATATGTTATTTATAACACAGGGTTCTATTATAAAAACACACACTGCTCTCTATATAACACACAATACAGTTTATATAAACACAGGCAGTTCTTTATAAACACATACTTCTCTCTATATAACACACATACTGTTTATTAACACAGGCATTCTATTTTAAAAACACATATCTTCTCTCTATATAACACACAATACTGTTTATATAACACACACAGTTCTATTTATAAAACACACACTTCTCTCTATTAAACACACAATACTGATTATATAACACACACAGTTCTTTATAAACCGCACACCCATTCTCTCATATAACACACAATACTGTTTATATAACACAGGCAGTTATATTTATTAAAACCACACAACTTCTCTTTATAACACACAATACTGTTTATATAACACAGGCAGTTCTATTTATAAAACACACACTTCTCTCTATATAACACACAATACTGTTTATATAACCAACAGTTTCTATTTAAAAACCACACTTCTCTCTATAACACACAATACTGTTTATATAACATACACAGTTCTATTTATAAAACACACACTTCTGTCTATAACACCCACAACCTGTTTATATAACACACACAGTTCTATTATAAAACAAACACACACTTCTCTCTATATAACACACAATACTGTTTATATAACACACACAGTTCTATTTATAAAACACACAC